>WAAB01022638.1:27194-144311 GCA_013389865.1 Piaya cayana
ACTCCCTTACTAAGTTCAATACAAGGAAATAGGGCTCCTAACTTGACACTGCATACAAGACTACGTTTCACCATTAATTCTTCAAAACACTTACTGAGGCATTAAGAAGTTTCTAGAAGAGACACAATAGGTGAAATTTTTGCAGAAAAGAAACTACAGCCAATTATATATAAAGGTAAATTCTTCCTATTTCCATTAGAATCTCACTGAAACATAAAACAAAGAAACAATATGGACTTGGGACTTGCCTCATATTTTGAAGTCAGAGGTTTTTAAAACTCATTATTATCTGTAAGGAGTGGTGCAAAACTATTAAATGTGTTTTTGAGACAGACACTAACTGAAGAATAAAAGGGATATGATATGCTATTTGCCCTGGTTTAAGAGAAAACTGAAGTGTAATTGTAGATGACTATCATTTGAGCGGTTGGGTTAAGGTGAATTACAAGGCATACTGCTCAGACTAACAGTTCATAGCACTTGTCACCATGAATAAGCCACAAGATGCATTTAAAAAATAAGCAGTACATTTGGCATTTCTGAAGCTAATGCTGGAGGGCAACCATTTTGCTGAAGTGGGATACTGATTTTGACACTATACTTGAAGTGAGAGTCCAAGAAAAGGGACTAAATCACTACATTCACTTTAGCTAGACAGAAATTTATCTTTGATATTTTATTTCATCAAGAAAAACCACTGTGAGCTCTGTTGCACAGTGGAAAGAGAATATCTGTTTCAGTAGTTAACTGAAACATGAACAAATCATTTTGTTGACAAAGTACAATTGTTACCTCTACAAGGTACCAGTTGTCTGATGTATTTATACTATTCTTTTTTCTTGATGAGCACACATTTTGTAAGAATGAAACTAGGTCACAATTCAAGACATTACATACTAATTTACAATATAAGTCATATAAAAGAAAAAAAACCCCACATCCTTACTCTCACCAGCTAATGCCTTTACAACGATTACAAACCAGCTGAGTATTTCCTGAACTATTTTAATCATGGCAGAGGGGTTTACACTTAGGTAACAGACTAATAACAAGAATGACCAACCTTAGATTTGCTGAAATCTAAACATTTGGTATTCGAGTTACCTGTAACTCCTTTTTCATTAATGAATTGCAGATTCAAATGAGACAGCAATTTTGTGCTGGTTTTTTGTCCTTTTTACTGGTTTGATGACACCAAGAGGAGCACAGATTTTCATTAAGCGATTACAAATGACAAAAATTGCTGTCAGTTAAAACAAACATAGGTTGTAAGGGAGAGTTTACTAAATCATTCAGATCTCATAAAGGACATGTAGAATTCAAATTACTTTGTATCATGACAACTATGTGGACAAAACTGATTGACTAATTCTAGTGCTCTGCCTTGAACAATCACAATATTTAACTGTGGCTTAAGTGTGAGTACCACCATTGGTACTTCCAGTCATGGGAACCACTTTAAGAAATATCAGCCTACTAGGAAACATGGTACAAGTATAATTACTATTCTTTTGATCAATAAGTATGCCAAGCAATTGATTCAGTCACTAAGCTTTTACTCTTCCAACAGGTGCTTATCATGGCTGGTGGAAAACTTACATTAATGAAAGCAAAATTGCACTTGAAATTAAATTTGTGGAAAAAAGAACCTCATACTATGCAAAACACATAGCAAGTGTCAGAACATTAAGCAATTTTCCAAAAAAGATTTGATACGTGAAGTTAAGAACATCCCAAGTAAGTCAACATCATTCCCAGTATTTATATACCATTTTTTAAAACCGACATTGTTTATAATGGGATTTTCAAATCTGACAGAAGCTTTCCCTTCACTTCCATTTCCACATAAAATACAGCTATTTCAACAAAACTAAGTTCTGAAGTCCAGAAGAGTGCCATTTGTCTAATTCTTTGGGAAAATTGTAGCAATTTTGCCAACAGGACTAGACATTGGAAGAACCAAAAGCAGGGTATAAACTGCCATCACGGAGCACCTCCTCTGCTAACAACCTGGATTTTTCTGTCTGAGACCCTCTAGCTGCAGGGAGCACATGAGTGCAGGAAACCATCCACACCTCAAGGAAGCTTCCTCTTCTACTCAATGTTGTACACCTAAGGTGCTGAGTTAACTAAACTGAGGATTAAATAGCATGACTTATTCACTATATCTCTATGAATTTAAGACAACTATAAATCAGGAAAAGCATAGTAAGAATGTTTTAAAAGTATCTGAAAAGATATTTTAATGACAGAAAATCTTAATAAAACCCCCATTAGAAAAATCAAATGCCCCTACTCTCCTATTCACTTAAACGAAAAACCATTTGCAGCTTTAGCAGTGTAAGGTTTCAAAACATCATCCTCACAGAAGCCTAATACTCCTCATCTTGAAGGAGTGAAAGTCTGGAATCCAACAAAAGTTTAGTTTTGTTATCACACTTTGTCTAATACCACACATATTTCCACACAGGTTGGCAGAATGACTATCACTCCAAATGACAAAAGTCACTAACTACAGAAAATAATTAAAACTCCACAGATAAGTTATTCTGTGCATCTTTGTTTCTATCTGACTGCATGCAACACATTGGTGTAAGAGTTCTCCACAATACCAAATCAACCCTAACTTAAAAAGTGCTGCTTTGCCAGAAGCTGCAGAGCATCATAAAAAGACTTCTGACCAATACTGTAAAAACAATGCCTGATTCACTCTTCAGAGAAACATTCCTCAGATATGTAAAGATACAAATTCCAAAGTATTTTGACAAGAAAAAAAAATGAAAACACATAGCTTTTTCTTCAGTTAAAAGGAACTTAGAAAAAAAAATGTTTGATTTGATTTTACATTTTGAAAGCAGTTAACAAAAAGCACGAGTGCTCAATATGTCTTTTCTCCTCACATCAACAGAGTAGTAGTTATCTGACAATTTCTTTTGAGAAAAACTTCTAATTTGGGAATTCTGAAAGTCACAGGATTTGACAGAAATACACAGACACCTTCAGATAAGAGACCTCAAATGTAATAATTCAAAAAATACATTAAAAAGACTACAACTATGTACAGTAAAGCTCAACAGTACAGCTATGTAAAAAGAAAAATCAGTCCTAGGACTGCAAGAGTTAAATTAGGCTGCTTTTAATATGAAGCCAACCCCCTTGACAAACCTGATGGATGGAAAAAACAGCAGATTTGAGAGAAAACATTTTAATTGGACATGGTTTTTTGCACTTTATCTCAGTCAAATCACTTCCTATTACAATGTGCTTCCCAGAAACATTGGGCAAGCTGAAGGATATAACCCAGTTGGAATGACTGGTTTGTTTTTTTTTTTCTCATTTTCTTGCTCGGTATTTTCAGTTGTCACCTCACTTTACCTGTACATTGTATAAGATGAGGATTTTCATAATTGCATGCTAGGTTTTTACTCGTCTCCTGCTTGTCTGGTATTGCACAATTGTTAAAAAAGTGTTTTAACTCAAAGGCAGCACACATGACAAAGACATGTGAGTTTGTTCAAATTAATCAATCAGACAATAAAATGTAGGAAGAATATCTGGAGAGAATCTAAGTTTGAGGCTACTTCAAATTAAAGTTTGCTAAGTGGTCCATAAAGAGCAGCACTCTGACTCTCAGCTCCCACTGCTTCTGAAAACAGTAGTGGGCAAATTACTTAAGCTGGCAGTTTCCTTGGTATATTGCAAGTAATGATCACACTCTTAGCCTGACCTTACTCTTACAAGAAAACACCCGAACAGTTTGGGTATTAAACACATTTTGACAGAGGTTTATGACATATCAAAGTTATTAGCATAACTATACATTTTGCCTTCCCTAGCCAGTAACCTGTTCAAGGCTTGACTAGTTACTATAACTGTGAACTTTCAACTACACCTTCCCAAAAGTTTAAAACACACATTAACTGTGTGCAAAGAGATAACTATATAATGTCTGTCCTTTTTGAAATCTATCTCAGTAGTAAATTCCATTTTTTTTACATTGTCTCCCTTTAAATTCTGTGTAAAAGCAGTGATACAGACATCAGACTCCTGGCTGTTAAAAAAAAAAAAAAAAAAAGAAGTCACACCACACACAACTCTTTCCAATGAGTTGAGTCTGCAGTGTTCTTTCCTGAGGATATTAGTCTTTCTAAAAGCACTCCTGCTCTCCTTCACTGTTACCATCTAATAGCAGTAATTACTTCTTGTTCTGTGTTATCAGATGTCAGGTATTAAATGACTTTTTTCCATCATTGGATTAAGGTATCTAAAAAAGATTTTCTCTAAGAGCCAATCATTGACAAAAGGAAGCACATGAGCTCTGGCTTACAAAGCTACATTTGCAAAGACAGATGGGGCAGATGTGCCTGCAAACATATATAATCATTAGGAAGGCCAGAAAACTGCATCTGAAGAGCCAACAGCACATCCACTGTATGTACCATACTTACGCACTATATGCACTCCTGCCTGAACAAAGCGTCTTAGGAGGTATGTTCACATGTCAACCTTATTTCACAACACTATGTAAATAACATTTAATAACTGGAGGTAACCGAATTATCAGTCTTTAGTAGATTGGCTTGCATTTTTGTTTTGAAGGGAACTACCACACTAGCTTTATAGGATATATCATGACTGGAACACAAAATGGGCTCCTAAGGACAATCAAGAAAGTGTAGCATAAAATAAACATTAGGATTTTTTATTATATATACACGTTCACAGTATATCTTCATCAACTGAAATTTAATCACCTTTTTACAATTTAGAGGAAAAGGCAGTTTTTAGGGTAGTTAAGCCATGTATCATCAGTACCATGAAGCTAACCTATCACTTATAATAGCTCCTATAAAATACCAGAGTGAAATTGCAATAAGCCTAGAAAATGGGCTACAAATCCCAGATATGCTCAAGCAAGCACTGAACCAAAAATAAAAATAGGTAGATAGGAAACCAAGAACTAGATAGCATTCATCTAATTCATGACCGCTAGCAGTGGAGATCACAGGCCAAGGTTTTAAAACATTGTATTCAGCTGCAAATGGCAAATACTGGACAAGAACTTCAATTATAAAAACCTTCCCTCTTCAAAACGAGTTAAATTTCTAACAGTTCCTTTCTATTCTCTCCACATATAATAGCTCTTACATTTACCAGAAGCACCTTATTTTATTTAAGCAAATTAAAATTTGAAAACATTTCATGTTCTCAAATGATAAACATCATCAACGTGGTAGTATTTATCATGCTAGGATATGTTTATTAAATAGACACTGATAAAGAGCCTCCCACATTCTGCTCTTCCGCTATTCTGATAAGAAAGGAATACACATTTCAATAGAAATTGCAAGACAAAAAATGTATTTTAATTTGATAAGTCAAGTCTCTCTTCTCCTAATGCGCCTCCTCCAAACTTATTCTTAAAAGTTCATTAGAATCTCATTTTAGAATAAAAGCTGTCGGACAATCCAGTGATTAGATTGTACAGAAATGCAAGGACAGTGGGGTTTTCTTCTCTCATTTAAAAATATTACTCCCAGAGCTGAAGGCACTAAAAACCCCCAAACAACTCTTATATGTAGCCACAGCCTTAAAACAGGCTCAGTCCAAAGGAAGAATGCATGATGTCTATAACAGGTGCATTGCTAACTTGCTCTATGTTTTTTGTACATACATCCTTCCCCTTGACCACACAGAAGTCAACCAAACAAAAGAAAATAAGGACAGATTTTTCAAAGCAGATTTCTAGGAAAAAAATAAATTAAAAACCAGACTTGTAAAACAATCCACCTTAGAATGCTTTCAGTATTGGAAAAACTTCAAAGAACTTTGGCTTGATTTTCATTGTAAGAGGAAACATGATTTTATAGAAACAAGACATATACTGAAAATATTTAAATAATGCACCCCCCTCCTTCCTTCCTTCACTCAGTTCAAAATATGTACTGAGAAACAGTCTCAGACTGTTTCTGTTATTGACATATAAAGATTCCATTACAATAGAATTGCAGTGGAAAGAGCATAACTATTAAAAAAACCAAACAATATCAGGGACCAGTAGCACTGTAGTCTTATCTACCTATTACATGATTATCTATCTACAACATGAGGAAACAAGCATTACAGGAATATGCCTTTTTATAAAAAGGCTCTAAGAACAGAGCACATGAGGTTACAATAATAAAAGCACCTACCAATGCATTCTGGTTTCCCGAAGCCTTTTTTATGTTTCTTGCTGGCATTCCATGAAGATGACTAAATCTGCTCTGGAAACCTACAAAAAAAGGGAGTATAAATTGGTTTAAGAATATTTACTATACCATATAAATGACAAACTTCATCACTACGTGCCAATCTATTAATCTTCAGCAAAAACACCTCGTCAATCACTGTACTGGTGAAAACTGAACACAGAGAGTGGGAAATGCAAGAGGAATTCTAAGTTGCCATTAAAATGAACATTTCTGTAGACACTCTTACTGCCATCCTAGCTCTATGCATAGCTAGTTGCATAAGCAGAGTATACTAAACTACAGCAGAAAGTGATTTTTCTATCACTTACAGCTTCATTAGTACTAGAAAATGTTGAATCTGGTGAATATGCAGAGACCAAGTCCTCTGAAACAATTCCAAGCCTCTGGAAAATAATCCTCATAAAAAAAATTAATGCATCCAGTGTGCGTAGTAGTTTCAAAATGATTTGGCCACTGTTCACATAAAAGATCTGTATTTGAATATGAAAGGGGATCCTTCTGGCAGAAAGAAGGTATAACAAAATTCTTTTGGCCACAAGTCAAGGTCAAACAGCTTCAATCTTTGGAACAGTGGGTTCCTAGCTGCAAGTGTAACTAAACACTGGTACAACCTACAATTGGATACACTCAATCCACAGTTGTCTAAGTACTTGAACAAAAAGAAAAAGATATGTATATATAAGTTACAATCTCAATCCTTGTTCTAACAGAACTCTTCCTGTCTTCTGTATGAACAACATGGCCCAATCATAAAGCGAAGCAGATAGTCACACTAGTCTTTCCAGGCTTTGAATTAATGAATTTCTATAGAATTATAAGCACTATTACAAGAGACAGGAACAAAATAAAATATAAAGATTCACTTTAAATAACATTTCAAAATTCTCAATGCAGAGACAACAATTCTCAATGTTGAGACAACAACTACAAGAGCAGGCTATCAAAATGAGCCAAGTTTTAAACTTTCTGACCTTTTAATAATTCTTTTTTATCTAATGATACCTTAAAAAAAATGAAATAGCTCCGGAAACAAACTGGTACCTCCAAGATCTTGTAAACATTTTATGTATTTTATATAATCCACCGACACCTTTCTGCTGTACTCAAGCGGTAATTATAGTTTGTATTTGTTTGATTGCTACTTACCCCTCCTGCCTGATCGGGACATAAGAGGGAAAGTACCAGTTAGGATACTTTCAAAGACTGGATCAGGCAATTCTTTCTCCAGTTCTGTAGAGTCTTCTTGCTCCCACCACGGAATGACCCCCGTGATTCCACATGCTCCACCAGATTCATTTTCATGAAACCAATCACTCTGTTCATCATCACCTGTGTGAGGGCAGCATCTCCCCCAAAAAGAGGGAGGAGCAGAGAAGATTAAAAATCAGATTTTACCATCAATTTACACTCTGACAGGACAATTACTGCCTCTGCTTTATAGCTATAAAACAATTATAGCAATTCTATTTTGAAAATGTTTCTCAGTACCATGATAAGCGTCACCATCAATGAAATCACATAAAATGTAATGTTTTAAAACCAATTTACAATAGTGAAAAACAATAGTAAACTGGTTAATCCTTTGGCAATAACTGCAGGGGAATCCATTTAAGTTACTGCACTTCATATATTAAAAAAAAAGAACAAGAAGCCTTAATCTCCTGCAGGGAATTAGAAGGTATAAAACTGTGAAACTAGTTCTTTGCAGCTGATAATGGTATATAATTAGCTTAATTTCATGATTTCTATGGCTAGTAAAAGGGAGAAACAATCATGAACAGATGTGACTAAATGAAGTTAATCTGATTAAGTTCATTTAGAAATAAGTTTTGAAAAAGTTGATTTTAAATGAAAAGTGACAGTATCATGTGACTGAGAATTATAGTGTATAATACCACAAAACTAGTCATTCTTACTGACAATATTTAGAGATGTACTACTGAAATATCTGGATTTCAAGTCAAAAGTAAGCCAGGACAGAAAATCTGATCTTAAACTTAGCTTAGAAACACACTGGTAATGAAAAACAAATTTTTATGTTTCTTTTAAAATGTGTTTTTATACAAACCAGGTAGTTTACAGAAGAACAGAAAATATCTCCATATTTCTGCATATAAATTAGTTGTTTGACATTTCAATTTTTAATTAGGCAGGACTTAGCAAGACACAAATGCAAGATTTATTAGACACAATTTTCAAGAACAAAAAGCATTTTTATAAAATATCATTGCCATTCAACCCCACAATGGGAAAATACAAATAATGAAAACCCAAGCAAAAATTTAAGGAAAAGAAATTCAACAGATTTTCTCTAAATAAATTGTTGTAATGAAAGGAATACCTCAAGACCAAGCACATATGAAAATGGCTTTAAACATTCATCAGCACACATATTTCTAGAAAATGCAGAATAATTAAAGCCTCTCACTGGTCACTTGCAGGTTAAATGTGATCCTTATATCTTCAGTGATCACTAGTACAAGCAAAATTAGCAGACGTGAGAGAACAGGAGCTTCTAGATGAAGAAAGGGGAAAACAGAGGTGGAAAGAAATGCATAGGTCCACATAAGATTTAAGTTTCTTTGCATTACCAGCACATTTCAGATTATTCTCCATATCTATTCTAATCCTCATTTATAGCTATGCCATTTCACAAGGATGTTCACTATTAATTCTACCCTTGGTTTTTGTTACAGCTAGGTATGGTTTCCTCTGAGGATGTCTAAGAATACTGAACAGACACAGTGGTGCTGGTGGAGGAAGAATCACACCTTTTCACTGCAGTCTGGATTAAGTTTGAAGTCACTCATTTACATTTTCCAAACTTCTATGTTGATAAACATATTGCCTAAATAGTCAAAACATCTTACCTGTAATGCTATTATATACCTCCCTAAGCCCTAGCATTGCTTCTCGCCAAAGGTGGGGTGAAATACTTAATATCTGAATCTCACAGGTGTTCCCACATGACAGCAAACTCCAGGTATACCTCATTTTTAGGTTTGCTGTCTGCATACTTTACTCTGAGTCCTGTGACTATTTTCAATCATATAATCACCTTGAGGTAAGCATAAACCTATCACTACTATTCTGAATCCCATACATGGGATGCAACAACCCCGTGCAGTGCTACAGGCTTGGGGAAGAATGGCTCAAGAGCTGTCTGGCAGAGAGGGACCTGGCTGAATATCAGCCAACAGTGTGTCCGGGTGACCAAGAAGGCCAATAGCATCGTGGCTTTTATCAGAAACAGCACGGCCAGCAGGACCAGGGCAGTGATTGCGTCCCTCTACTCAGCGCTGGTGAGGATGCACCTCAAATACTATGTTCAGTTTTGGGTTCCTCACTACAAGAAAGACACTAAGGTCCTGGAGTGTGTCCAGAGAAGGGCAATAAAGCTGGTGAAAGGGCTGGAGAACAAGTGTTATGAGGAACGGCTGAGGGAACTGGAGTTGGTTAGCCTAAAGAAAAGGCAGCTGAGAGGAGATCTTATCACTGCCCACAACTACCTGAAAGGAGGCTGTAGAGAGGTGTGTGTTGGTCTCTCTTCCCAAGTGATGGGCAACAGAACAAGAGGGAATGGCCTCAAGTACCACCAGGGGAACTTCAGATTGGACATTAGGAAAATTCATGGAATGAGATATCAAGCGGTGCAACAGGCTGCCAAACAGGTGGTTGATTCACCATCCCTGGAGGTATTTAAAAGACAGGTAGATGAGGTGCTTCGGAATATAATTTCGTAGTGGACAGGTATGGTTGGACTTTATCTCAAAGACCTTTTCCAACCTAGCAATTCTATGGTTCTTATACATGTGAGAACACCCACAGTCATTTTGTTTACTAGTTTCTCGACAATGAAGGGATGCCATTTTCAAAAGAAATCACAGAAGACCACTGCATTTAATCAATTCTTGACCTCATCAACACAGGTAATATAAGACTGAGGCCTCCCCACTTAAGAGTTTGGTAACCGAATACTTGGATTTTATGTTACTGAATTTGCAGCTCTCAAAATACAAAACAGTATCCATTGCACATACGAACCTAAAAGAATTAAAAATGCAAACATTTTTTACTTCAAAATACTTTAAAAGACTCAACACATTGTGCTTTCGTCTTAGGGCTGCTGAACCCCTATTCAGCAATTAGACTACAGCAAATTAAATTACAGCTCTTCCAAGCTACAAGAAAGGTAAAAACCAATCCCAGAACCTGATCTCCAAGCCCATGCATTCCCCTAGCCACATATTTAAATTCCAAACTTGTTCCTGCATAATGCTACAAGAAATTACTTCAAAGGAATTTACATCTAATTATAACTGTATTGATCAGTACCAAAAGGAAAAAAGAAATAAAGAAATTAAGGCTCAGAAACGTCAACCTCAATTCTAAAATTTCAAGGCACTTCAGTTCCTGGTTTAGTTTATTTACTTATAAGCTTTCCCCTCACTTCAATTACTGCTTCTCTAATTTACACTTCTGTTTTATTGAGTCTACAAGTTTATCTCGTTACCTCTCCTTTAAGTTAAATTACTTGCCTTCCTCTTCAAGGAGTTTAGAAAACTATTTATATTAGCTTCTTATGGTTCCTCTATGGACACCAACCCCATTTGCATCACCATCACTTTCATGCTCAGAATAGGTTCACCTGAATCTTACTTGCAGTGCAGAATTACAAGGAACACCTTCCACTACACATGAACAGTTTTCCCCCTCTTCCTTCTTTTATTTCAAACTGGCCAGACTATCTTCCACAGCAGTCATATGGTTTATATGTGTTTTCCTGTAACAACCACAACCTACACTGTGAAGCTACTGAGAAGAGAGTTGGGCATCAGCGTCCTATAAACATCACTTTATGCCATGGTGCTCCATTATCCATCAACTTGCACACAGAGTAATAGCCCAAGGACTGTAAAATACCCTAGGATGCTAGTCTCATTTCCATGATCAGTTTCTCTCTTTGTAGGTTAAAAAACCCCACTGCTAACAGCTTTAATAATTATTTGGAGATGTGAGAAGATTTACTATAGCACACAAGGTATTTAAGGAAAGCAGAAGCTTAAGTTACCACACTGCATCTTGCTCTTTGTGCTCTACAGAGCCACCTTGGCAAGAGCAATAGAAAAACACCATTCAATTTAAGCAGCTAGTTCTTCTGATTCAAGCTTGAAAACTTGACATGAAGGCCTCCTCCCACACCCCCATCCAATGTAACATTATACCCTGCTCTTGAGTAGGACAACTACATAGGTGTGCAGTTAATAAATTGGACCAAAGATGTCACAGTCTCAGCTTCGTTTTCCTCTACCACTGTGATCGACATGTAATGTTTAGGATTTCAGCTACTCAGGCTACGTACAAAAACTTCACGTTATTTTTCTCACCTGCAAAGGCTATAAACTAATTAGTCACAATAGTTCAAAACTGGTAGTGATTACACCTAGCCCTGCACATTCCATCTCTTTTATATATGGAGAACAACACCCTGACACCTGCAGATTCGGAGATCCTATACAAGGTCCAAATTAGTTTTGCACTAGAGAAGACAAAAGGACAGAATGTACACATACTGAATCAGTAGTGGGTCATCTTCACAAAGGACACAGTAATGAATATATATTTAATCATAAAATAATGAACAGTTATCTTTAAAAGCTTAGCCACATCCGCAGTGGAACTCTGACATTCCCTGACCTTCTCCAATTTTAACTGTTTAACACTTTATTAATATAATTTTCCTTACTACTTGCTTAGAACTTAAAGGACATTTCAAGTACTGCATGTCAGGATTTAAGAGGTCTTAAGTCAAACTTTGAATTTCCATCCCCAAGTGTACTAGTAGGTTTAGATGGACACTACAATTCATTGAAGAATATATTTGAAATTTCACTTTTTTCTCCCAAAACTTCAATAATATCAACTACTGTTTGAATAATGTTAGTTCTGTTAATGTTGTGTTGAAAGCTTAACTTGTAAAGTGCCTTTGTAAGTGCACTTGTGCAATGCCTAGAAACTGCATGCGAGCCAACTATCTAGGCCTTTAAGAGGGTTGTAGTATATGTTACAATGTAAGAATGGACCTTTTGTTTTGAAACAAGATCTTCTTGCAAAAGTTTTCTACACAAGGCATAACACTGTTTATCAATGTGGGTTTTAGCAACTGCAAATCAGCCATTTATGAAAATACTATTTAAGAAAGGAAAAAGTAGGAAGAAACAGGGAAGTCACAAGGAACTCTTGATACAAAAGCTTCATCTACTCTTCAATCACACTGCTGGCAGGCTCTCTCACCTCCATTCTCCAGGGCTCAAGGGTCTGATATTCGCATAAGATTTTTCTGCTAACTATATTAAATCTTACCCCACAGCTGGCCAATTTACAAAACTCTGGAAAAAAACCAAACCCAACCTGTAAGAATTCATCTGAGTTTTGCTCATAGTTCAGCAGGTACCTTCTTTGCTGACTGCACCTGCGCTGAGCATTTTCCACAATCTTTAAGCTTTAGCTGGGTAACTATACAGGGTGTACAATGTTTCACAAGAAAAAAACATTTGCCACAATGGGATTCACAAAAAAAAAAAAAAATTGAGTACCAATTACTTCTGGCAGAAAAATAGAATGGTAGAAGAGAGCACAGCAGGAGAGCTGCTTTTGCCCCCCTCACATGACCTAATATAAGCACCGAGATAACCTGGAAATGGAGGGTAAGCACAGCTAGACTCAGATGAGGACTTCACAGGAACAGGGCACATAAAACAAATGAAAACTATGAGACCAGAACAGACAGGCTAGGGAAAAATAAAAAGGGTATAAATGTTTTTTAAAGAACATTTGCACACCACATATTACAAGCTGAACACAGAATTTTCAAGCTTCAATTTTCTTTTACCATAGCAATTGATGGCAATTAAAATATATATAGCAGTTAATACACTGTTACCCCCAATTACAGCTACAATTGGTTTTCTTGAATCAAATTACAAAAGTTGAAACTATTCTGAGAGTCCATGCACAGAAATGTATAGTTATAATTTACTTCTGCTTGCTTTCTGAAACAATTTTGGAAAAATATTAAAAGTTCCAAGGTCAGGTGTCCTAAAGTTCAGAACTGAATATTCAACTACTTAACTGACAGGTCAACTGCTGGAAGAAATTGCTGCTTTAGATCACTTCCTTTTCAGGAATGTCAGTTCCATTGGATGACTATGCTTTGGGAATTAATTAGGGTTTTATAAAGAGTATTTGTCTGCAATAAATGAGATATGATTCTTCATCTCAGAGACACAAAATGAACAAATGTTGCCTTGGAGAACAGGATAGTCTTGTCCTCTGCTACCCAAACTTCTGAATGATGGTAGGCTCATCATTTAGACCAAGTATTTCACCAGGTGGTATTAATCAATCTCTGGTTCTACACTTGACTTAGCAGAAATCTTAAGTCAGAATTGCAAAATTTGAACTACAAATGAGGTCAACATGCTGATGTTCTGAACATATAGCCTGGAGGAGGGACACTGGGAAGATACGAATCAGTCTAGCTTTTAAAAATAGAAAATGAAATAAGCCAGTCCTTCCCTTAACACATTTTCAAACTGTCCTCTTCCAGCTTTGTTTCTCTCACCTAGGCTTTTTCTTTCTTTTTATCAGACTTATTTTCTGCTTCATTCTTTTCAATTTTGCATGTCTTAGCTATAAATTAATTTACAGACATAAAAAAACCTTTATCTTACTTCACAACGGGGGAACAAAGACACACGTTACTAATATTTTCTTCGGGCAACAGTAAGTATTATTAGAAAATTATCACTTCTGGTTTTGCAGTATGATCTCTGATAGTACTTTCATGTAAATGTCTTCACAAAACCAAAGCTGTAATGCAGATCTAAGAATGTCTGAGATCCAGTATGAAGCTAATGGTCTCTCTGATCATACACACAAAATACCTAGTTGAAAGTACAGATTAAAAAGAATGTTTTGTCCAGACAATATTCTTCAACTTTAATTATTATAGTTCTTACATACATTTCAGCATGCTATCTCAGGTCTAACGCTTTCTGCTGGAAAATTACAGTCCAAGGGAACCAAGGGTCAAAAATCAAGCAGGCAAATATAAGAATTACAACTCTACAGTAAAGAACCAACCCTAAAAAAGTTAATACCAGTAAAAGAACAGTTATTCACCAACCCCTCTCCTTTTCCCCTCCCACAAAACCAGGAAGTAACTGAGGTTTTCAATCATATTATTCTAAGATTTAAGTAATTTAGTTCAGAATGTAAGGACAAAAATATTGATACAAATGTATCAGAAGGGTACATAAAAATATATGTGTAATTATGGACTGCAGAAGGTCACATTACATATAAATATAGAAGACAATAGTTTTAAAAACTGCAGATGAAGAGAGAAATTCACATCAAGAAGTAAAAAGAAATTTCTAACACGTCTCATTGAAATGCTTTTCATTTGCAGCTAAAAGACTGATCTAAACTTCCAAAGAGAGTCTAAGTTCCTCAAAAAACCCCACAAAAACAAACTAGGTGTTAGCACAACTTGAAACAAATTGTACTGGGAGGTATAATTTACGTAGCACAAGTTACTGTTGATCAAGTAATCATGTCCCTGTTGTAATGTTAAAATAGAAGATAAAAAAAGACCAGAGGAGACTGAATTACACATTGGAGAAAGTAAAAAAACCAAAAACAAACTAACCAAAACCCCAAGCATTTCTTTAACCTTGATCACTACTATGAAATGGGGCAAGATTTGTTATCTTGCACAAACTCAAGTAGTCTGTAGCAAACTGCATACAAAAATCACCTCTACTGCCACTGACTTAGAAATGCCACCAGAAAAGCAAGTCTTAAATCACCTGAGAGACGATTTTTGCCTAATTTTTGTACACTGTCAAAGGCAGTGACCTCCTAGTCCATGAGCTTGGCACTGAGATGCTAACATAATATAGGTATATGTGTTGCACTTAAAGACAACAATAAACACTAAAGCTGAAAACCAAAATCTAATACTTTGATCCTCAATAGTTTTATCACATAAAACCATAACATTACATACACTAAAGGAAAACTTGGGACCAAGGAAAATTTTTTTCAGACATGACAGAGTTTAAACAACATGCACCTTCTAATCTCATTCTTATACTGCTTAAAAAGGTACTTTGCTTGAAAATACATTTCGAACAAACTACCAGACGTGAAAGAACTATAAAATCCTGCCATATCTATTCGGAAGAAAAGAATGATAAAAGCCACCTCAAAAATAGTTTGTGAATCAATCTCTGATCACAGAGTCCTGTCCAGAAACTGGAACAACTGAAGAATTAAAACTTAGTATAGATAACCTTTTGGAAATGCTCAAGTTATAAATAAGTTCATTATATTACAGAGACTGTTTCTCAAGACAGCTTTTGACTAAGTCATGGATTTAGGACACTCTCTGGTAACATTTCAAAAAAAAAAAAAAGAGCAAGCTATACTTCAACTCATTAAAATAGTAATAGCAATTGAAATATAGTAATTAACCTTTGAAATAACTTGTAACGCTTACGGAATTTCAACTGATGTGGTTTGAGGGGTGGAGAAGGGAAAGATTGTTTCAAATACCTTGTCTTCCCTCATCATTGGTAAACAAACCAGCATCACTGCTGCTCAGACTGCTGGATTCACTGTAATAAGAAAAAGAAAGAAACAGATCAAAAGAACAATTGATCTTTCACTCGTAAAATTTTAAGAAGACAAGGCTGTGCTCAAATTGAACTTAAGCCCAACAAAGATCAGATAGAAAATAGGATGATTTTTTTTAATCAAACTGCAAATATCCTAGTTCCATTAACTACAAAGCATATTATTTTTGGCACATAAAACCACAGGAATCTAATGGTACCCTGACAGTAAGCCAGATGTGACTGCAACGAGGTGCTGACACAATTGATGCATTTTATTATCTGCTTCCATCAAATGCTCACTGCTTCCTTCTTATGCTGTGCAATTCAGCTTGATCCTGGAACACTACTGCTCAATAAAACAGGAAAAGTCTCAATCAAAAGCAGCCTAAGCCTCCATTCAACACATGAAATATAAGAGTCTGAAAATCTAATTACCTTTCTAAACATCATTTGCAAGTATCCTGGAAAAGACATTGCTTAAGGTTTCATGAAATACTACTTGGGAAGCAAGAAAAGTTTATAACAAAGGTAGTCAATTAAATCAAAATAAAGGTCACCCTGAGGTAGATAAGTATGGTCAACCATCATAACATCAACTAAAACATTAAAAAGCAAGATATTGTTTACTTTTCTGTGACTTTCATCATGGCCTTAAAATTGGAATCCATATATACAGCACACACATACCTCTTCGTAAATTCAAAGACAAGTATTTTGTTCTTTGCTGTATACACGTTGTTACAAACAATATTCCACATGAATCTAAATAGTAAACCAGATCCATCTTTTAATAATACAGAACACAATTTGGCAAGTTTAACACAAAAGAATTTTTCATTTTTTGTTAACTGAGTAGCTCTACTAAGGTGGTAAAAGTCTCACCAAAATTTTATCATGTTTTCTTTACAGCAAGATGTAAAACAATTTGAAAGAAAATCACTTCTGTTCACTACAAATTCTATAGCTACTTTCAATGTTCCATATGACCTACTTACAAGAACTTGAAGCCTATTTACCTTTCCATACTCATTCATATTGAAATATATATGCAGTTCTATTCTTGAATTCAATTGCTTCAATTATTTTTATATACTTTCTAATAATAAACTAATTTTTTTAATTAGCTAGTACACTTAGACAAATTATTTCTCTTTTAAATGTTTATCTCTCACAAAAAAAAATCTTTATTTTCTTAAAGCTTGTAAAATGAATTATATAAAATTAGTCTGATTTTTCTTTAATTTTAAGTATACAGTTGTTTTTTTAATCTTCCTTTGAGACAGAGCCCAAAAGTTTTTTAAACACAACATGGTATCAGGAGATAGAGTGCAGTGATTTTTTTTATTTAAAAAATGTATATACACAGTTCTATTTGAAGTTAAGGTTTTTTAATTTTTGCTGTATCACCTGCTTACCCATATTCTTAAGCAATACTTACACCTTCTTTTACACGTGATATAATCAGAACAGACTTCAGCACTTACACAATTGCCCTAAGCAGAAGATGACAGGCATGCAATGAGAATGAAATAATTTTTCATGGGGGAGACCAGAACTTGAACTTCCTAATGTTGCAAATCCTAATAACTTCTTTCTAGCAAACATCCCATTCTCACTTTAATTATACCACAAATGGCTTTACTATCCTTATGTTTTATTGTGCACAATATTTACATCATACATCTCAAAGAAAAAAAAACCAAAAACAAACCCTTTTCAGTCTTCCTATCCATTTATTACTTGTGATTTCTATAATTAAAGTTAGAAAAGCCTTTTTACCCTAATAGTTCAGCAACTTTCCCCACCAAAATCTCCAATTTTGAGAAGTCTCCTTCCTTTTCTTCTTTTTCTTTAAATAAGGTATTGTGCCAAAATTCTTACTGAAGGACTAGCCAGCTCACGAAAACAAAATCACCTGAAAATGTAAAAATTATAAATAATAAAGGTTTGCTTTAAAAAAAAAAAAATCAAATGATAACCCTGACATATCCATAGCAGCTAGGGTGTTCATTCTCCTCAGGCCAGTCAAAAACAACAGGGATTACAGCCATCCAAATTGCTACATGGCAGTCAATTCAGTGAATAAACTCAAAAGCTCTGGAATAAATACATTAATATCCAAGTACATGAAAGCTGTTATGATGGAATTGATTTCTAGTTTTAGTATAATTTTGCACTGTATATTGCTAATTCCTTTACTTTGTACTGAGAATTTCTCAGTCAACAAGACTTGCNACAATATTTACATCATACATCTCAAAGAAAAAAAAACCAAAAACAAACCCTTTTCAGTCTTCCTATCCATTTATTACTTGTGATTTCTATAATTAAAGTTAGAAAAGCCTTTTTACCCTAATAGTTCAGCAACTTTCCCCACCAAAATCTCCAATTTTGAGAAGTCTCCTTCCTTTTCTTCTTTTTCTTTAAATAAGGTATTGTGCCAAAATTCTTACTGAAGGACTAGCCAGCTCACGAAAACAAAATCACCTGAAAATGTAAAAATTATAAATAATAAAGGTTTGCTTTAAAAAAAAAAAAATCAAATGATAACCCTGACATATCCATAGCAGCTAGGGTGTTCATTCTCCTCAGGCCAGTCAAAAACAACAGGGATTACAGCCATCCAAATTGCTACATGGCAGTCAATTCAGTGAATAAACTCAAAAGCTCTGGAATAAATACATTAATATCCAAGTACATGAAAGCTGTTATGATGGAATTGATTTCTAGTTTTAGTATAATTTTGCACTGTATATTGCTAATTCCTTTACTTTGTACTGAGAATTTCTCAGTCAACAAGACTTGCAGAGAAAAGAAAAAAAAAGAGATTCCTTCTAGTTCTATAAAATAAGGTACATAAGCAAAAACTTGGAAGGAACAGCTCTGCTACTCAAAAAGCTTTCACAGATTTACTTATACACCTATGGGAGCAAAGAAGTAGTATTTTTTATTATTAGTTACTATTACTGGCAAACTATCTCATACCTTGGTTTCATTGGACTTCTGACCTTTACTTACTCACCAAGCCTGTCTTCAAGAACTGACCAGCCACTGAACTTGCACTGAGGGCAGGTAAGAGGGTGGGTGGGCATCTGAGTTTCACTGTTGGTCTCTTTCAAAAGAGTAAATTGACATTTCTCCTCTATTTAGTCACTTAAAACGCCAGCAACTGCCAAAGTCTGCAGTAACTAAACACCATCGTGAACTCCAGGCATAGCCAAAATTGGCTCAGACTCGCCAAGGAGATAAGAATTGAGGATATGAGAGGATACGCAAAGGACAGGCTCTGATCACAAAACTCTAATTTCCAGTGCTGAAAACCAACCTCACAGGAATTCATCTATGGGATTGTTTACATGATAACATTTCAAGAGCTTGAAAACTCCTCCTGCTACTCCTGAACCCTGCATTTAAAGAGGGCTTATCATTATACTTGGTGTTTGAACACACAGATAGAAGACTGCAAAAGAACTAGTATTCAGCATTTTTATTGTGCACTCAATTTTAATATATGTTATTTTAAAGTAATTTCATGTATACAATGAAAACTTCTGACCAGTCTTAGATCCAACCAATTTAATTCCCATTAAAAATTACTGGCTTTGTTTTCAAAAACTAAACTTTTAAAAGATTAATCCTTGGGTTTGGAATAATTATCAAACCATACCTGCCCAAATGTATAAAATTAAGAGCAGCTTTGTTCACTTCACATTCTTCCTCTACCAAGTTTTGCTGAACTGCGAGTCTTACCCAAGGCACTAGATCTGTCCATATCTTATGCAATCTTACCAAATTCATGTTCCCCTTTAAAATCTCAACTTCTACTTTTAGAACATTCTCAGAACAGAGTTCGCTAGTGGTTTTTCAACTTTTCTGGCTAAATGATCCCAAGCAAAAAAAAAAAGGCACTATGGCATTTCAGCAAAGCTAGTTTAAATTAGCTTTGTTAAAATTATTCATATACAAAATATTGAGATGCAGTATGCACCCATGATTGGATTTATAAGCATGTTTTGGAACACAAATTTTCTAATTCAGTGGTTTACAAACCTTTTGGTAGAGATGCAAAAAATTCAGTAGTATGACAGACCATCATTCAACCATGTGCATGAACAGAAAACACTATGAAGATGAGAATGACTTTAAAAGCCATTTATTGTGGCCAGAGACAAACAAGTGAAGTACGATTTGAAAAATGACAGTATTTGGAGTAACAAATCATTACGCATTTTGAAGAGGAAGATGGACTTTTAGATCTATAATAATTCTTTTGTAAGGAAAGAAAAATACAAATATTCAAACAGACCTGGAAGCAGTACGATTTTGGGAGTCTATAAAGGATTTTCGTATTGATTACACTTCTCTCCTCCCAAAAATTAGCCATAGAATTTTTGAGTTGAAGAATTATTGCAGTGTAACAAAATCTTTTATAAATTAAAAAAGTGACAAGTATGGATGTATAAAACAATGCAGTGTTTCCTAGATCCAAGTAGATTTTTAAACGTTTGTATTTCAGTATCAAACTCAGGGTAACAGATTCCCAGTATCATCAAAGAAGAGGGAAGTTCCCTAAAGGCTTCCTGACAACACACTCCTGTCCTGCACATTAAAATGAGATGTCTGACTGTACACTGGCTGACTTCAAGGACTGCTTCTGCTCCAGTGATTATGACATTAGGAACAATCGTTAAGACTCAGGATTTGGTCATCTCTTTCAGTTGTTTATTGTCTGCAAGTGACAGATAAAACTGGTGTGTAATAAAGACTTAGAACTAACTTTTCTGACAATAACTGAATTCAGTCACTTACCAATACTGCTGTTATTACAGTAACCAATTCATCTGTCTGCTGTGGTCAAACCCCTGGGGACCCTTTGCATCTCAATTCTACCTCTCCAGTATGGAAAAGGCTTAACTATTCACAGTGCTAATGCCTAAAAAATAACAGGGGCACTAGCACTGTGTTTTAGTATGAGTCTTCCCTGTTGACAGTTCTACATTCAGAAGAACCAGGTACATGGGATAAACATAGTCAGGCTTACCAGTCCCTGCAGGTAACGTTCCTCATGTATGGTGGCATAACGACTTAAACCTTACTGTGTTGTCAAAATAGAACTCTGGAAACAATTACCACTATAGTATGACTGCCGTCTGGGATGGATGGATGAGATGTACTGCCAAAGGGTCATTGTTCTCCCATTTTTCTAATGGTAAGCTCAGGTGTTTCTGAACTGCAAATTGGTTTTTGCATTTCGTAAATGATGTATATCCTTGGCAACCTGCAGCCTTTTTATCTCCATGACGCATAAGAACATACTGTCTAAAGGGCGACTCTAAACACTGACAACCTTTCTGATTAATAGAGATAACAATCCAAGAGCCAGTATCTAGAAATTGGAAAGAAAACTTGATTTTTGTCTGAAAATTGTCATCAGTTGAAATAGTCAGGAAAAAACATATTAATCATTTGTATATTCTGTCAGTCTTAATCTTGAAAGAATTAGGAAGCATTATTCCAAGAAACTGCTATCTTGGTTATTCCTCTGCTATATTACTATTTTATGCCAAGTTCCTTAACCTGAACAACTCATACCTATTAAAGATGGACTTAAAAAATTACTAACTTGTTAAAACAGATACTACTGATAAAGAGCATTTTAACTCTAAACAGAAAAGAATCCAGATACCCAATGCAAGCAAGAGTAACAAAAGCAAACAAATATTATCCAAAGTTTCTGTAAAAAGTAAGAGAAAGAATAACCTGTCACTCATGTTCTCATCTGAGCCTTTTTGCTCCTCATATTCCATTTTGTCCTTATTTGCTTGGTTCACTTCTTCATTTTCTATAACCACTCCTTCATCCAAGATATCTGGTCCTTGTCGAGCTGCAGCAACTTTTCTTTTTTTCACTTTGCTCTTAGAAAACTCTTGGTGTTGGTATGATTTATTGTCATTGTCCATTTCTTGATCTTTGTTGTTATCCTGCTGTTGAGATACTGTCAGTGCATTAGAGGCTTCTGATGGCAGATCTATTGCCATCCGTTTTACCTTTCTTCTCCTGCGCAAAGTTCTGTTTCCCATACTGTCAACAGCCAAATCTGGTTCATGCCACAAAGGTCTTTTGCCTCTAATGTTATTTAAGTTTGAGGAAGGCCTACGTTTAGCCACCAACAACTGGTCATCAGAGTCACTGTGGTCTTTCTTATTAGCATGATTCTCCCTGTAGTCTTTGTTTGATTCTTCTAAACTGGAATCGGAACCTTCACTTAAGCAGTGACCAGTCTCCCAGGGGTGATGGGTGGTAAATGAACGTCTTTTTCGTCCCCTCCTTTTCCTTGCCTGCCGCTTTAGGAGACATGACACGCTCCGTGAATGATCTCCAGTATCAGCAAAACCTCCTCTGGCTTGCTCTGAACTTTCTTCCAGTGCTGAGACTAGATCGTGAACCAGCTCCTCCATAGTCCTACTGAAATGCCTATGTATTTCAAGAGAAAAAACACATAACATATTAATCTTAAGTGTTAAGCATAAACTCTATAATAATTTACCTGCCAAAATCATTTTAGTCACGTTAGGCAAGATACTCTTAAAAGTCCATCCTATGAAGTTTATTGTATTTCTGCTGCGAGACTTGTCAACCAATCCTTCACAATCTGCAACACATGAGCATATATTCCTTTTAAAAGGCATCTTCCCACATTTCTGTCTTGGAAAGACAAGTGTGTGATTGGAGATACATTCTTCCTTTTTTTTGATCTCACTATTATTGTTTAGCTTTAATTCACCTTATCCCATTTTTATAATTTTCAGGAATGCCACACAGCGAGATCATCAACAAAGACTATTCACTCTAACTGCAAGTAGGGAGCACATTTTAAATATATGAATGGAATATATAATATTCTTCCTTGATAGTATATTAGGGAGTTCTGTTTAAGAGTTGTCATTATGACAAGATATTTTTAAGAATAATAATCTCTTGATGCTAACTAAATGCCAAAAGGAAGCTAAGATAGTAATTATTTGACAATATATGACTTTTTCTTCAATAGCATCTAATTCTGTCTTTCCAAGTGGCTGACATCTGTTTGATTTTTTTTTAAAATATTGACTCAGTGGAATGATATTAAGTTGAGAGAATAGCCTGCTACATGTAATTCTAGAATATTAAATGCAAAGTTTCCCAACACATTCATAGAACCACACGCATGTGTAAGGAAAACCATCCCTAAACACACACAGTGTCTGATTAAGGCCTTATCCTTTTTGACGTTTTGCTCCTCCCTTCTCAAATTTCAGCAGCATTTAGCATATCTTTAACTCAGTATGCCACAGTAGTTTCACCAATAATCACATAAATGTAATTACAAAGAGAAGAAAAAACATTAAATGCTGCTGAACTCTAATCCCTCTCTGAAGGTTGTGAACCTTCTCTGTAAACACAGCAATGGGATTCTCAAAGCATCAGAAGACTGCCTTCACTGAGGTAGAGCAGAATATTACGTTCATTCTCTTTATTACATTACACCAACTGATGAATATGGAAGACATTCAGTAAATTTTATAAAGGACATTTAAAAGCAAGACCCTTCACTTCATTTTACAACATAAACTGAATGAAGGAATTAACAAATATTTTTTTACACATACCAGTAGAGCTGTACATGTGGAAAGTATCTGGACTCATAGCACACACGTTCCCTCTCTCACTTCCCACAAGCTCCACTGTTAAAGGTACTTGACTGTCTATTCAGCCATCACCATTATGACCTTCAAAGTACACAGATTTTAAATATTAATAGATAAAATGAAGAGCCTGATTAAGAAGAAATCGAAGCTGGCAATGAAAAAAACCAAAATAAAACAAAACAAAAAATATTCTCCTTTGAAACCATTTCTGGAAATACTTATTTTAAGCATTTCAATTGCAAGATCAACAAAAGCACAGAGGGTGATAGAAACATGAGCTCATTTTGAATTCCCAAAACTACTGTGTCACTTGCCTTTATGTCTTGCACCTCTCTTCTTTTGTTGCGCTGTAATCTCTAGTCTTACCACTCTCTCTTAACCTAAGATTTCCTTTGGCTCTTAAGAACAGAAGAACCGTCACACTATCTTGTAAGGGGCATGACAGCTCTGGAAGAATGCTTCTCCTCAATCCATTTGGCTCACAAGAATCAAAACCTCCACAGTCACACAAAAGTACTTGTCAGAAACAAGAAAAGCAACACAGCAGGACAAGCAGTCCAAACAGAGCACTGATTTTCTGAGAATCCAGAGAAAGAGAAGTGAAAGCAATGAACCTCAAGTTTACTTTGATACAGGTGTCAAAATTATTAAAACTAATTCTTTCTTTGAGTTTTCAAAGTTTCAGCAGAAGTTTTTGGGGTGCGTGTGGAGGTTTTATTTGGGTTTTCCTACTATTGCACTAGGAATTTCAGCCACCATCAGAGATAAGTAGAGGTATATTCTACTAGGTTTCTATGCATAATGCTTAAAAATAGGCATATTCACCCATGTTTCTCAGTAGCTGTAACTGCACAGTGAAGAGGGCACTAGCCCCTCTAGCCTTATTGTTAAAACACCCTGAAGACAGATATCCACACAAATACACACATCAGAAGTGAGATGCCCTTGAGATTTTAGGGGCTTTCTAGTTCTTCTGCACTAATGTAACAGGAACCATAAAGTTCAGAGCAGACAAACTGCAGTACGTTTATTTGGGTTAATTTGAGGCATCAGTTCACCCAGCCTTTCACATGCTTTCATATTTATAGTAAATGGATAGTTTAAGATTTGTTCAATTCAGTATCCCAAATCCATATGGATAATTGTATCACTAAAATCAATCTACCTCCTAGAGTGGAGATACCAATATACTCCAGATAATGGCATAAGTATGGTGGTAAAGTTGCCTTAGTTCTAGGAAATACTTCAAGATCAAACACAACATACCCAGCTTGAATTTATATATCTTCCCTTAAATTTCTACAAAATACTGTTAATACAGGTGGTACCAGATCAAGAAATGAAATTCAAGAAGAATGAATATCATTTTTTTAAAAATAAATGGATACTGGCTTCCAGTGGTCTGGACAGTCATACCCTCTGCTAGGTAAAGAACTGGGACCAGTTCTGCTCAATATCTTTATCAATGACTTGGATGAGCGGCTTGAATTTAGTAAGTTCACAGATGACACTAAGCTGGGAGAAAGCACTGATTTGCTAGAGAGTAGGGAAGCTCTGGAAAGGGATGATATGAACAGGCTGGATCAATGGGCTGAGACCAATGACATGAGGTTTAAAAAGGCCAACTGCCAAGTCCTGCACTTGGGATGCAATAACCCCATGCAGTGCCACAGATCTGGGGAAGAATGGTTCAAGAGCTGTCTGGCAGAGAGGAACTTGGGGGTGTTCCTTGACAGCTGGTCGAGTATGAGCCAGCAGTGTGTCCAGGTGGCCAAGAAGGCATCATGGCCTGAATCAGAAACAGCATGGCCAGCAGGACAAAGGCAGTGATTGTGTCCCTCTACTCAGCACTGGTGAGGATGCACCTTAAATACTACGTTCAGTATTGGGCCCCTCACTACAAGAAAGACACTGAGGTCCTGGAGTGCATCCAGAGAATGGTGAAGGGACTGGAGAACAAGTCTCATGAGGAGTGGCTTAGGGAACTGAGGTTGTTTAGCCTAGAGAAGAGGAGGCTGAGAAGAGACCTTATCATCGCCTACAACTATCTGAAAGGAGGCTGTAGAGAGGCGGGTGTTAGTCTCTTCACCCAAGTCATAAGTGATAGGATGAGAGGGAATGGCCTCAAGCTGCATCAGAGGAGGTTGGTATTGGACAGTAGCAAAAACTTTGTCACTGAAAGGGTGGCAGAGGCTGCCCAGGGAAATGATTGAGTCACCATCCCTGGATGTATTTAAAAGATAGGTAGATTAAGTGTCTAGGGATACAATTTAGTAGTGGATAGGTACAGTTGGACTTGATGATCTCAAAGGTCTTTTCCAACCTAGAGACTCTATAATTCTATGAATGTGATTCTTAAAAGGCCCTGAGCAGTAAGACACATTCCAACAGACTAGAATTTTGAATCTTATGCAATCCTGCAATTAATCTTTCCTATCATGTCTCTTCAATGCAACTTCTGAACTAAGACCTATACAGGGCAGCAACTATGTTTACCCTAAAAATACAATCATGGTCTCATAGAATCATAGAATCACCAGGATGGAAAAGACCCATTGGATTATCAAGTCCAACCATAACGTATATAATGTATGATATAACTGTATCCTAACTGCGTTACCTCTTGGACAGACCAGACAGATTAATAATTACTTCAACACATTTCCATAGGATGATTGCGAGAATTACTTTACTGGGACACTGGAAGCTCCTTTGTAATACATTGAGAATACAACACACATTATTTCACCTTTTAATTCACATGGCACTTTCAACATGCCAGTGCTCCTACATTAAAATCTTTCCTCTTGAAATCAAGAAATCTCTTTTGATTGATGTTGAGCTCTTATTTCTCTTACTGTAAATAAAGAAAAAAAAATAGCACCAGCAACTGGATAGAACAGTTAATCTGAGACCTGTCTCCAAAATTCAAGACCCTCTTCCTATTACAGCATTATTTATCAAATTCAGTTTGGCAAATTTCTCCATTGTTCACGACAAGCTGTCAAGTTTTAATTCCAAACCTAAAAAGGAATTTTAATAATTGCTGCAGATGTTATTGTATCAAAAATATTTGCATTTGAAGTAGGCTGAAAAACAACTAGAAGAAATACTAAATACATTACAGTATCAACTGCATTCAGTAAGATGAGAAGTTTCAAAGGTTATAATAAGGAATGTAGAACAACATATTGAGCAACATAAAATATTAAGTTGAGCCATAGTTTAGCATGACTAACATAAGGCTATAAAAATGCTGTTACAGCAACAGCCCACAGCTAGCAATAAACTGTAATGTCTTCACTAGGAGAAGATTCTACTTTACTACAAGAAAATTTAGTTCGCCTACACTGACCTTTATCTGAAGTAATTTTAAAGTAATTCACCAAAGGCTGACCCACTTCCTCCCTAACCCATACCAGAACAGACCGTAGAAGTATTGTGGCAGGAAACTGTAACTGCTTTCACCTACTCATGCAGCTTGTGTTCAGCATAGTTACAGGCATTGAAACTTCTAGCGGAAATAAAAGGCACTTGTTTTTCCAGTGAAAATCAAGTATCATTTTTGTTCACTTGCCACTTAAAGCATATAACAATACAGAGCTCTGACTGCTCACAAAATATTTAATCATACTGAGAGGAAATCTAATTTAGTTTCACAACTCATAAGAGCAGCAGTTCTACTAAACTGACATCTGCATTTATATTTACCTTCTACTTCTACACCTTTTCCTATTAATAGACATAAGGTCTCTTGCAGCTGAAGTTACGCTGCACCTGTGTCTTACTGATTTTGAAAAGAATCATGGGTTTTGTTGCTTTCATTACACACCTTGACACAAGCTGAGAGCACAAGAAAAATCAAGTAGTTCCTTGAACATTTGGATTATAAAACCTGACTTTATATAGTCTTCTCCCACATGGATTCTGTAATGTCTTGTAACATGACTGTACTCACAATGTACTTTTATCTTCAGACAGGTCATAATTTAAATCCTGTTTCTCTACCTCAGAAGTTATTTTCACAAAGCCTTAGAAACCTTAGTTTTGAGACCTATGCTTCATTGATGAACGTGACTGAAATTTGGAGTGGACAGGTGCAAGTATTTGAGAGGGAGCAGCAGGTATTAAATCTCACCACCTTGCCTGAAGAATTTATGGATTCAAAAAAAGTGAATCATCATGCTTCTTGGGATATACAAAGAAGAAAGCAAAACAGAGTAACACAACTCAGTTAAAGGTACTAAATAGCTAGCAAGTGACTACGGTAGGTGAAGAAATAGATGATAGACCCACATTACATAGAAGTTTGGGGTATGCATCAGAAACAAAAGTCATGCCTAGATCATTTAAACTTATCTGTCATCAAACGGCCACCACCAGGAGGACACAAAGCATCCAGCTCCACATCCTCACTTATTTATGTCCTTAAGCACTAGCCACTGGACAACCAGGTACACAAAGACACAAGCGACCAAAATGCATTCTACCCTGTACCAACCATTGCTAGGGTACACAGCAGCTAGCTATCAAGCTATAGAGAACCCCCATACTCTTCCATTTCTGAGGATCCTGCCTAGTGTTCCTGTAAAGACTGAAAGCCAATGCACTGAAAATACATTGAAAAGAAATCCACCAAGCAGACCAAAGAAACTTAATGTAATTTGCATATTATAAAATTCAAGCATGCGATAGAATTAGAACAGAAACTTACAGAAATTAAATGTCAGAAAACATGATTATTTTGTTTTCATCAAAGACAGTGAGAACAGTTACAAGATTTGAAAACTCCTGAGACAAGTCAGGATACCATGTTGGACTCCTCCTACATCTGAAAAGGGAAGACCAAACCCCAAATCCCACTCTATTTTTCATCTTTGAGGTATGCAAACTTCCTTTTTTTGCAGTCAGTCATACGTGTATATAAATCAGTTTGACAAAATAATGGAAGCATAGGAGAATTTTAAAAAAAAAAAAAGAGGAAAGAAAATTTATGAGAGTCCTTGTTCTACAATTAAAGAGATAATTGCTACACTTGCTAGAAATTTCTATCAAGTTTCTTCTATATCAAATATACAGCTCCAAAAATTTCCTTGTATACAATTACTAGCAACATTTTATACCTCCAATCACATACTACACATCAATTCTTCGTACCAACTCTACAGTTCAGAAACTTCTTTGGGCAAGCTTTGGAGTTTCCTTACACTTGTCCTATACAATAAAAAGCTATTAATATTTGAGGAATGACAGAATTGTATTACCTGATTATGCCACTGACCCCCATAAAAATTAGGGCCAAAATTGCAACTAGTGCATCTGACTATTCTACAACTTACTGAAGAAGGCAAACGAATAAATAGAGTCTAATCTACTCATATTAACAGTGAGAAAGTGTTCAGTACAGAGCAACAGTATTCAGACAGAAAGATGCTGACTGAACTGCATTTAATATGGCTAACATAAACAAACTGGTCAGTCAGAGAGGAGATTTGGAGCAATTTATCGCGAGAGGAAGAAATTCTTGAAATCCCATTGCTACCATTTGCTGATATATTTGCCCTTTTCAGAAGCATGACTTCATTAATTAATTGCCAAGGAGAAGAATCACATTAACTGTCAAATGACTGTAATACACTACAACACCAAAGTCATTGTCAAAAGAATCAAGAGTGCCCAGTAAGTACCTAAAATACAAACTATTCTTAAATTGTCACATGTATTCACAATACAAAAAACATTCATGAAAAATATTCAGCTTCTGAGGAGCTTTACTACCCTAAGTGTACACTCTTACTTTGTGGCTATTCAGAATCTACTCACTTCTGTAGGGTCTCATCGCTTTCAGAGAGCACAAGTTCTTGATTTTTATATTTCTGATATTGGACAATGAAAAAGATATTTTCCTGCATATCACTCAAATGGTCTTCCTTTAACACAGAGCTTCTGAAATAACTTATGTATACAGATTAAAAAAAAAAAAAGTGGCTCTGAGGATTAGTCGTATTTTTAACAGATCTTCCTTCAGAAATGCTTAAGTAACAGTCCTATAGATAAGATTTCAATAGTTTTCTCTGTGCTGAATTCCTCTGGGTAGTGCATTTGCACAAGTAAAATTGTTACTGTCTGATGACAGCTATATTACAATATTCCAAATTCACACACCTGTTGTTGCTGAGTTTTTGAAGTCTCTGAAACTAGATTACTTTATATGGGCAAAACGAGTAAAATCCAAAGAGAAAATGACAGGTTAAATGTTTAATGAAAGCATTCTCACAGTACTGATGAAAGTCTCAGGCAACATCTCTACTATATGCAATACTGAAACGAAAATGCTTCTGCCACTAGAGTGTACCTCATTCTCTGAAGTAGTCTGAATTACACTAACAGAAGTTACATTTACACAAGACAAATTCACACACCTAGCAATACCAGCAAACTTCTAGCAAATACATTATCATCTAGGCAAATAAAGTCCCTCTTTGAAAGCTTTCACATTTGGGAAAAAACAAAGGAGCTAAGAAAATACCCACAGGAGAAAAACATGGTGGTATCAACAGAGGTGGAGAAGGAATGGTGTTTCCTACGTAATAAAACTAAGAGCTGGGCTTTTCTCTTCCTCTTCTTCCCCACCCCCACGAAAGAAATAAAAAACCATACAAGAAAGCCTATTTCAGGTCTGGGAACTCTACCAGAAGACACCTGTATATATAACATAGCCTATAAAAACACCCCAAGGCTGCATATTATCAACATTTATGAAAACAAACAAAACCCTACTATACTCCTCTCCACTTTCACTCCTATAAGTGAAATACACTAAAAGTTGATACCTTATGTGTCACAAGATACCCAACATTTCATGAAAGAAATGAAAGGCTTCTAAAGTGGTAGTTTGGGATACCTCACTTCTAGCCAGTGTCTCCCCTACCCGTCTTTATACCTCCATGGCCTAGTAACAAAAATCACTTTTCTTTTTCTATTCTGTGACTCAGCTTCCCCTCTTCACAGTTCTACAATAAAAATCATATGGCATTTGTGGTCACTATGCTAGCATTAGCAATTACATAAATCTGTGACCTTCTTGCAGACAGTCAAAAATCGTGCAGAAACCTTCTTACTTATGAACTATCCATGCTTTGCTTGCTCATTGGCTGCAGCTGCACTTGCTGATCCTTGCTTTGCAATAAAACAGCTTCAGAGCAGTAACCACAGCAACTGGATGTTGCTGTGCAAAGGTTCAAGCCTTTAGAGAGCATACATAAATTAGAAAACCCCAAACATAAACAGAAAAATGAATAAGCTCATGAGCTTATGACAAAAGTTTTCATTTATCGTTTGCCCACTGTCCCTTTTTTTAGCAGTGAGGAAAGTTTCTTCCACCAGGCTCTGGCTCCCTTCTAAACGTGGTGAGCTGCTGGGACGTCGGACGGAGGCCTCGGGTGGAGGGAGAAGCACCGGCACCTCTTCCCCAGAGCTGGCAGCGTGGGCAAGAGGGAATCCGGGAAAGGCTTGGCGACGGGAAGCGGGGCAGCGATTGCCCCCACGTTCCCAAGCCCCACGGAGCCGCCGCCTCCGACTCCTTCCCCGGGCACCCGCGAGAGGAAGGGGGCAAAGGCGACGTCCCCGCGCCCGCCCCCCGGGCCCGGGCTCACCAGCTCTTCCTCGCCGCCTGAGCTCGGGTCGGGGTAGGCTCAGCCACCCGGAACATGAACTCGGCGCCTCCCCCGGCCGCTCCCCGGGGAGGCTGGCGCCGCTTCGCAGAGACCGGGCCGAGCGGAGGCGAGGCGGCTCAGGCGGGCAGGGGAGGACAAGCACGGCCGGCAGGAGCTACTCCTCCTCAGTCCCCCATGGCGGGAGCCCGGAAGCCGTCATGGCGCCGGGAGGAAGCTGGGCGCTACCATCGCGCCGCTCACTCCGTCGCTCCCCTGTGCTCCGCCGCCAGCGCCCGCCCCGGCGCTCCCCGTCTCGGCCCCGCTACCGCCCGGGTCCCGGCGCCGCGGCCGCGCCTGCTGCCAGAGCCCCCGCCAACCCCGCCCGGGCCCCTTGTGCACCACCCCTCCCCCCCGCGCCCTCGCGGCGTGGTACGGCCCGTTGCCACGGTAGCGGCGTCGCGCGCGGGGCCGGGGTGGCGCGGAGAGAGGGAGGATGGCTGCACTCTCCCGGCTGCGGGGGAGGCTGGCGGGGCTGCGGGAGGAGATTTTCCGTAGGAGCAGGTAACCGGGCAACGACAGCGGTGGGACGGGGCGCACCTTCTCCCCCCAGGCTCAGCGCCCCCCCCCCCTCCATCCCCCCGGGGTAACGAGGTGGCGGCCCTCCCTCTGGGTTTAGCCTTAAAACCCGTCCAGAGCGCTCTCACCCCTTCCCCCAAGCATGGTTTGAGGGGACTTGACCGCAGCAGCGCCGCAGCTTCCGTAAGGGGTCCCGAAAATGCCGGCAAATAAACTCTCTAAGACTCATTCTGGAGTTTTGGAAAGCCAGTGTCCTTTATCAGGGCTGGGCAACGCGAGGGAGCGATCTCCATCCATCGTGTGCAGCGAGACAACCTGGGACTGCGTGCATTTCCCACTCACATGCACATAGATAAACTTTCCCAGAAACCTTATGCATATTTTATTACTTTCTAAGGACTCATTTTAATGTTATTATGAACTTCACAACGGTCACAACTCTTGCTAAATTGGAGCCTTAGCTCCAGCTCTGCCTGACCTTGTCTTTGAGATGGGGAAGGGCTGCAAACAGGCGATTGCAGAAGAGACACTTGCTCGACACAGATCACACTACACACAAGCATTATCATCTCCAAAAAATGAGCAGGGTCTTGAAAAAAACGCCGTTTTAAAGAAAACAAGCTCCCAGAGGAGCATGCTGTCTCACTCTCAAACCCCACGACTGCTTAGATGAAACTTAACTCTACTTTAGCTTAAATCAAAACATTCCCCTTTTTGTAACAGTAACTGCTCCTTGTTTCAGCCTCTTCCCGCCGAATGTTGCTTGACCGCAGCAGCCACACAATTTCTTTAAGGGCTCCGTTTATGCACCTCAAATAGTGTGTGTCTCTCCCCGTTCGCTCCCCGTTAATTTCAACGGGAAACGAGCCTCGGGAAAATCCCGAGAGGCGCTGAGCCCCGGAGCTCAACCCCTTCCCGAGGCGGATTCCCACGGATCCTCAGGGAGCGGCCCCTGCCTTCCTGCATCAATACCGGAACTTTTCCTGGATGTGCGGTCTAACCTGTTGAAAGCAGCACCTTTTTTTTTTCGTTCTTCTTACCGCCCTCCCCTTTTTTAAAATTTCAGTTACTTTACAGAGAAACCCAGTGTCGCACACACACACACACGGCTTCTGAGTGTGTTTCTAAGTACCTGGGACATGTTTTGTCTTTTTCTGCTTAGTAACGGAGATATTTATTGTCTACCGAGGATACAACATGTCCTGCATAGATAGCAACAGGTGTATCGATCGAATCACCTGTTACCCTCCTCTTTGCCGAGTGCGACTCTGCATTTATGAGTTTTCTGACTGCTAAGATGGTGTTGGCCAGATTTTCCCAGAGCAGATGTTAGGAAATAAAATGTTTTAAGAGCCTTTTTGGGCAGCCTAATCTAGTGGGACATGTCCCTGTCCACCACAGGGGAATTTGAACTAGATCATAGAATAATAGAACAACCAGGTTGGAAGAGACCCACTGGATCACCGAGTCCAACCATTCCCACCAAACACCAAACCATGTCCCTCATCACCTTGTCCACCCGTGCCTCAAACATCTCCAGGGAGGGTGAATCAACCCTCTCCCTGGGCAGCCTCTGCCAGTGCCCAATCCTCACGTGACTTGCCCTCTAAACTGTTCACCAACTTAGGCTGGAGGTGAAGATCCAACCCAAAGCATAGATGATATTTAAGGTTCCTTCCAACCCAAACTGTTCTATGATTCTATTTTCTATTTTCTCCTGTAAATGTCATTTGTCGTGTAAACCCTTTTAGTCACCTATGTTGTTGCTGCTGCTGTATATGTAATGCTTAAACAAAAAAAGTATATTTAGCATAGCTGTAGTTTTGTTTTTCACTTCACTAATTAAAGAATCATTTGTTTAGAATTTAATTACAACACCATTAGCATTAATAGCAATCCTCCCAAATGCTGATTAAATTTACACAGTATTCAAGTCCTGCCTGTGTATAAAGACTTGTGTTTTCCTGTTCTTTCCCTGAAGTTTAGTTTATACTTTTGTGGCTGCATGCACAGCAGTTCACTAAACAAGCATCAGTTACTGGACATTGTACTTGTATTTCACATATTTTGGGTTAGAGAGAGAAGGCACTGAGCCAGACATGGAAATTCATTGGAGGGCAGCATGCTTGATGTTTGGGGGTTTGGTTTGTTTTGACAAAGCTTTCAAAAAATGAAATGTTTCCTTTCTAAGAATAGCCTGTAATTCAACATCTTCTTGAAATTCAGATTTTCAGCTGAGAATTTAAATGAGAGGCTTCAAACAGTTCAGCTCAGCAACTGAAGTGCTGATTAGTAATTTGATCTTTATTCTTTAGGGTGCAAATCTTGGACTACTTCAACCCAACTGTCAGTAAAATCCTGAAACAGATCATGTCTTGTTTAGGGATATAGGTCAATCCTTATTTAACTTTTAAACTCAACAAATAAGTTTGGGGCATTAAAGTGTGTCAAATTTTCTGAGGTCTTTGAAATGTTTATGAAGCATTTGTGTTTTTAAGTCAGAAACCAGCTTTAATAACCCTTTCAGAATAATGCTTTATCTACATAATGTAATAGATCTATTAAAATTGCCAGATCTGGGATTCTGAGAACATGAGTCAGTAATATCTGTGCAGTCCCTCATCATTCACAAATAGTTTGAGGGCATTCAGACAAAAAATACATGATACTATAAAAAGAAAGCAGTTAATTACTCTATGAAGTCAGTATTCTGCAATTCCCCAAAAGATCTGATCTGTACTGATGCATCAGAAGGTGCAGAAGAATATAGATTATCAAGACATCATTATCATTATCTTTTTTTTGTTGTATACGTTATCCTGTTTGCAAATTCCTCCAATGATAAGACCTGAAGGATTTAGTTCCACCTGTCAAACACATTTTAAAACAAAAGAAAAATCTTTCTTCACCTGTCTATCGAGATCTAAAAGCAGAATTCTGTAGAACATATAGAACACACAGACTGTCCAGAGCAGCTTGACTTAAAGCAACCCTGGTGAAAACTAAGTGCTCTTGCTAGCAATTACTGCTGAAGGAGGAACATATTAGTTGAAGTTAATCCCCCAAAGAGAAAACTTTATCCTTCATAATGCATTTGCTATTTTAGGACTCTACACCTCTTCTATTAAAAATTAGGGCAGGTCAATGACTGTAGTATCTTGCCTGTTGGTTGTGGTTAGACAGGTTTACATGTTCTTAGTAACACTTTTCTGACCTTAGTAACATTCCTGTCATGCTTTAGGGAGAACTCTGTTTATGTCAGAGGTAGGAAGTCTCCTAATTGACCCTAATTGTCCTTTTGTGTCAGGTGTAAAAAATTAAACTATTTGGTAAATATGTTCCTAGTAAAGATGTAATAGCAAAAAATCCATTAAAATTAGATATAATTTTAAGTTCAAAGACTTGACAGTTACTGACATTTTGCAACAAGCAAACAAGAAAGTAAATAAATCTAGGGGTGATCTTATAGCTGTGTTCCACCCCTCAGCATTGAAACTCATCATAGTAATGACTGCTTGTTGAATCCTCTGAAAAGTCTCTTCCAGATTCATACCTTTCTTTAGTCTCTTTTAGATTCATGGTTTTCTCTACATGATTTTCTATTTTGTCACAAGCACTGTTCTCCTATAGACAGTCACAGAAAGAAGGTAGACAAGGACCATGTCTTTGGATTGTTTTGTGATTTCTGGTTGGGTCATTTTACTTGTGCTTCCTTCATGCTCATACACATGCCTTTGCCTTGTGCTGTGTCATTTGACACAAAGCTTTGACAGCCAACATTTCTTGAAAATCTCCTTGAAGCTATCATCTCCACCTAATCTATCTTGCATTTTCAGCTGCCTCACCAGTATCTAGGTAACCTTTCTTCTCATGTAACTTAAAACCAAATTATTCATCTTTCTCCATATTCTTCCTTTTTATTAGTTCTTCTAGTATCTATATTCCTAATGCTGCAATCCTAGCATATTTTCTATTTGTTTCCTTTTCTTCCCTCCTTGCCTGACTACAGCACATGCCCGTATGCTGCCAGTTTCATTTCTATATTATCACCAAAACCGTGTCTTTTAATTCTCATTGCGAAGTCCTGTCAAGTTTCACTATGCTGTTGTATCAACTACTATAACTCTGTCTAAAAGATTCCCATGGTCATCCCTTTGGGATCTGTCCAAATTAATAACACCATTTGTTTCCAATTCCCAGCTTCCTTTTAAGACACACTAAAGTTTTGCATTCTGGCATTCCAGGCCTTCTGAAGTTTGAAAATTTCCGCATCTGGTTCCTTTCCTATGCTATCATTGCTCTAACTCATAATAGTTTTAACTTAGATTTTTATCTCGCTTTCCTTCAGTCATCTCTCCTTCTTTTTCATATTTCTCCTCTTTACATTCCATGGAAAGAAACTACCTAAAGGGTCTAAATCCTCTACTTTCACACTGTAAGGTCAACTTATATTAGTTAAAAAAATCCATAGACTAGACTATGTCTGTCACCATTATCAATGCTATCACTGTTCAGGAAATTAAAAAGAACATGTTTTGTATCAGTCATAAAACAGTGTATTTGACCTAGATCTCAACCTTAATGTATGCTCCTGATTAATTCAATTGATATTTATCATGGTAATATTAACTGTCACTAATTTATTTAGTATTCATGGATATATACAGTTGTATACATAGCTACAGAATTTTTGTTATAATTCAAGCCTACTTTTAATGAACATATTATCCATATATTTCACCTACAAATGAAGAAATCCATGACATGCTGGCATGGATGTTGTTACGGGATCACAGAATCACAGAATGGTTTAGGTTGGAAAAGATTTTTAAGATCGTTGCATCCAATCATACACCTAACATTGGTGGTAAGCACCCCATCTACATGTCTTTTTAATCCCTTCAGGGACAGTGACTCAATCACTTCCCTGGACCACCAATTCCAGTGCTTGACAACCCTTTCAGTGAAGTATTATTTCCTAATACCTAGTTTAAACCTCCCCTGGTGCAACTTGAGGCCATTTCCTCCTATCCTGTTGCTTGTTAATTGGGAGAAGAGAAGATCACTTGCCTTGCTACACTCCTCTCAGATAGGTTTAGAGAGTGGTAAGGTCTCCTCTCAGCCTTCTCTTCTTCAGACTAAACAGCCCAAATTCCCTCTGTTGCTCCTCATAAGACTTGTTCTCCAGCTCCTTCACCAGCTTTGTTGCCCTTCTCTGGACACAATTCAATAGCTCAATATCTTTCTTTTAGTGAGGGACTTAAAACTGAACACAGTATTCAAGGTGCTGCTTCACCGATGCTGAATACAGCAAGTGCACAATCACTGACCTACTCCTGCTGGCCACACCATTTCTGGCACAAGCCAAGATGCTGTTGGCCTTCTTGGCTACCTGGCTCGTATTCAGCTGGCTGTTGACCAACATGCCCGCATTCTTTTCCACTGGGCAGCTTTCCAGTCACTCTTCCCTAATCCTGTAGAATTGCATGGGGTTGTTGTGTCCCAAGTGCCAGACATGATACTTGGCCTTGTTGAACCCCATACAATTGACCTTGGCCCGTGGATCCAGCCTGTCCAGTTCCCTCTGTAGAGCCTTCCTACCCTCTATCAGATTAACAACCCTGCACAACTTGGTTTAGTCTGCAAATTTACTGAGGATGCACTCATCTCCTCACCCAGATCATTGATAAAAATATTAAACAGAACTGACTCCAGTAGTAAGCCCTGGAGGACATCATTTGTGACTGACCACCAACTGGATTTAGCTCCATTGGCCACAACTCTCTGGGACTGGCCAGCCAGCCAGTTTTTTACCCACTGAACAGTATGCCCATCCCAGCCAAAACCAGCCAGTTTTTCCAGGAGAATGCCCACTGCCCTCAACTGGAAGGAGAGAGGACAAAATAATAGTATTTTATGGGAATAAGAAGTACACTCTCCCAAACCTTACATAATCTACAAGTTGCAATACTCTTGATTATCTTCATAATCTATAATGTAGATTATATTGTTCTGCACTATTATTTAACTACTTAAAATTAAAAAGTGAAAAACTTGGAGAAAAAGATCACAAATTGCAACCATAAGTTGTATTTGGAATGATTTTTCCTGCTTTTCTGCTAAATTACCGTATTGACAAGTATTACTGCTTTTAATATTTTTAGATCTGTAGATGAAGACAGAAAGAGCAAGTACAAAGCTGCTGTCAGAATCCAGAGCTGGTTTAGAGGGTGCAGTGTCCGAGCCTATCTGAGGTAGTGTATTAAGCCTTTTTAAAAATGTAGTTTGATAGTGATTTTTTCCCCCCAATTTTTGTCACAATGTTGTTTAATTTTAACAAAATGGGAATATTTGGAAGAAAAAACCCAACATTATTCAGCTTTTAAATAGAATTAAATGTATGCTGTGCCACTGTAAGAGATAATAACTTTTGATTTTCAGAACTGCATAAAAATAAAATGGCATGACACTAATAAGTTAAATGGAAATAATCCATTTTCAGAACAGATACACAGTGTTGTTTAAGAAATCTTAGCATGTCTGGGGGGAAAAAAGGATGTCCCTCAAGTATGCTGTTTGCAGAGACTTTTCTTGTACAATCATAGAATCATTATCTCTGTTACTGTGGCCATTACAGAAAAATCACCTAGTAAGTGTGTGGTAACTTAATGTAGAAAATTAAGTTGTACTGCTGGATTTGACTAGGTAATTTAAAAATATCTTTCTTTGCATAATTTTCTCCATTTGTAAAACAGAGATCATGTACAGGTATCACCGGGTTGAAAATGTCATGTTAACATTGATATAAATTTTTTTGGAACAATGTGGTTATGCCCTCCTCCCAGGAAGCCTTCCTCCAATATTTATGATCATAAGCAAAACTTTTTGAACTCATATACTTGAATTTCAGTATCTTCATAAAACTTAAGGCTGTGAAGGAGAAGGGTTGTTACATCTTCTAGTTTGACCTCTTGTCTGTTCCAAGTCAGTGTATATCATCCAGACATGCTGTATCAAGCTTGAAGAATTATTAATCATTAATCACTTAATGACCAATATTTCCTTCATAAAAAAACAGGCTACAGCTATTATGTGCATTTGTTAAAAGGAAAAAAACACTGGCAATCTGTTTTCTGGTTCAGATGTGTTGTCAGAGGATGCAGCCATCACATGCAAGTGTTCAGCAGACAAACAAGCATGGTATTTCAACCCTTGAAGGAATATCAGCTATAGCATCAATGTCTAAAACCTCTACAATGACAGAGGATTGATTAGTGCCTTTCTGTTTCCAGCATATGAGTAACAACAACATGCTGTTGAAGAAAGTGAAAACTCAACCATCTTGCCAATCTATTCTGTAGGGAAACGCTTTTCCAAATACACATTACATATTTAGTAATGATCGATGTAAGAAGAACAATGTAATTGTAATGAGCATATGAGAACGGAATCAGTTAAGTGTAGAACAGGATTTTCTCTCCAACTGTGTACAGAGTGATCCTGTTCAGGGTTTTCTTTACAGGAATGGATGTGGTGTGTCTGACCTAGGAGTAGGGTCTCCATATAGGAAGTTGTCAGTGTTGAATTACCCTCTAATTTAGGTCCTTGAAATTTCCTACTGGAAAAGAACACCATCACTGAGTGTCCCTAGCTATACTGCAAGGCTTCTAAATTTGATGTCCATAGTTAGGTGATATAAGTGCTCCTGAGGTAGTCCCAGAGTAGTGATCGCAAAATTAATGTGAGATATCAATTATGGAATTTTTAGTAACATAATAAAGTGTATATGTAAGGACAGAGTAAAGATTTATTTACAGTTAAGCTAGGTGTAATCTATTAAAAGTCTAAGAATTCCAGTTATCTGTGGATTTTGTTGCATAGTTTAACTGTAAAGCTGTGAAAACTTGCATGTGACAAAAAACTTTCTGAACCGATCAGATACATTGATTGAAACCATTCATGAAAGTACAGTCATCTATTGTGCAAATTACATTTGTAAGGATATTTCATTAAACTTTCATAATGATAACTTAAATAGTGTATAGGTAAGGTTGCAGTAACTACTTTTTTCCCAAAAGCAAACTATATGTGTGTATATTGGTTTGTAAGTTTGTATGTGTGTGCATATGTATATATGCATACATCTACACATATAAAGTATGTTTGAAGTGGCCATCTGTTTGGGATAAGTATAGATATAATACACTGTAAGTTATTTTTAATATTAAGAAAAAATAAAGTTATATTGTAAAGTTGCAAGGTAATTATTTTGTTAATATATTTCATTTTAGATATCTGAACAAAATGGCGATTTGTATACAGAAGTGGTGGAGAGGTTATCAAAGCAGAAGATACTTCCAAAAAATGTTGGAGGTAGAAAACTGTTTTTTAAAGCTCTGGTTTTTTTATATAATAGAATACATACAAAATAATTCATTCCCTTGTCTGGAAATTAAAAAGCTGATACTTAATTCTTTATACACACAGACATATATTTAACTTTACTGTCATGAAAAGCACCATTGATTTCAGCAAACCTTCTCAAAGTGGTCAAGTTAAGTCAATGTTTAAGTTTGCAGCTCTGTGGTATCAGTCCTCAAACCAGCAATGAGATCTCTGCTTATGCAGAAGCCTGCTTGCATGATGCCAGTTGCAGGATTTAAGCTCTTCAGGATACTTTTTTTCCACAGAACTTTTAATTCTGAAAATAAAATAACCTAATGTGTCTACATATCGCTGTTCTATGTTTTAGTGATTTAAACTTCTCATTTAATGATCCTTGAAGTATTAGAGGTTTTGCCTTAAGGCATACAGCAGTTCACAGTCAATCTAATTCCCTTGACGGCATTGGAGGTAGAAAATGTATATCACAGAATCACAGTATCACCGGGTTGGAAGAGACCCACTGGATCATCGAGTCCAACCACTCCCACAAAACACTAAACCATGTCCCTCAGGACCTCATCCACCCGTAACTTAAACACCTCCAGGGAAGGCAAATCAACCACCTCCCTGGGCAGCATATTCCAGTGCCTAATGACCCTTTCTGTAAAAAACTTCCTCCTAAGTATATGATAATACACAAGCTAAAACTTCTGTTAACAGGTTTAGGAGATTAAGAAGAAACTAATTTGCTTCTAACATGAAATAGTCACATTTTTAATATGTAGTTTATTTCACTAGTTTATCAAATTATATTAACATTTTACAATGGTTTTTTAAACTAGTTAGGCATTTAGTCTTGATTAATTTTTTTTTAGTCTTGATTAATTTTTTCAAAGTTAAATTATTGTGTTTCAGTCAAAACAAATAAGTCAAGAAAAAGCAAAAAATTGAACCTTCATAACTCACATATTTCAGGCTCAAGTCCATACCTCCTACTGGACTATGTTTTCAAGTAGCAGCACTTGTGCACCTGAAATCTTGTCTGTTTTTCCCCCAAGCCTATCGGTAATCTAATTAAAGATTTTATCTCTTCCAGTTTACCTAGCTTAACTAATAAATTACAAGGCATCCTTTCAGGCTATGTTTTTTTCTAGTCTACCATCTAGAACACCTGTTTTTCTATTTTTTTCTGAATACAGGGCAGGTAGCTGCATGGCTGGATTAAGTTCTGCTTTAAAAAAACTCTGGCCTACAGCTGCATATTGTCCCTGAGTTTAGGGAAGGTTTGCTTAATGCAGGAAAACTTCTGTGGAAGGAGACATGCGATAATCTTAGCATATGTTAAAATACATTATGAAAAGAAAAGATCTGTGCAGCCGCTGGGAAAATGGAAGGAAGGAAGAAATCTTCATGTGAAACATTGACGTATGCTGCTAAAAGATGTTGTGGAAATACTACTACTGGAGATTTTTAAGAGGAGGTCAGACAAACACTTGTCAGAGATGGCTAATATGCTTCAGGCAATTTTTTAGGTGAATTTATCTCTTGATATCACTTCTAGTTCTAAATTTATTTACTCTTAAAACATTGTATAGTGATGAATTTAATTTCAGAAACATAGCTATTTATGTGTTTCTATTTTTTTCAAGATGAGCGTAAAAGCCATGTCAGTTTTTAGCATCTGATCATTAGGTCTTTAAGAAGACTTAAGCAGGACAAAGATCAGATGATGGCCATTTCACATATTTTTCAAATTGTAAGGAGGTATAAATGGGAATGGTTGGACTCGAATACTTATTTCTTTGTTGATAGTAATCAGTTTCCTGTTTTAAGCAGAGTAATGTCACTTCAGAGGCTGTATATATAAAGCTTATAAAAATAAAGGTGCCCAGATAAGGCACAAAATGAACACATCACCACCATCACTGCTGTCCATTGCACTGTTCTGAGTGATGCCCTGTAGGTGAAATGGCAAGATAATTCTCCCTAGAGAGCCTGCCTGCAATGGCATTTGGAATTGGTGCCCAGTGACCTGATGAGAGGCAGCGGGCACAAAATGAAATACAGGAAATTTCACTCAAAGATAAGAAAGAACGTTTTTACTGTGAGGGTGATTGAGTACAAGAGTGGGTTGCTCAGAGAGTGCAAGCTTGTGGAGTCCTCATCCATTTTGCAAGCCCACATTTAACACACATTCTAAGTCAGACCATGTTTTGTCCAGTTTCTGGGATACCAGTACTTATCTAATATTTGCTCTAGAGGAACAGGATCTCATCAGCAAGCTTATGAATTATATCACATTCAACATAGAAAACCACTTTTTTCCCCTCAAATGCCTCATTTTGTGCCTACTGTCTCCTTGTCTGGAGAGTATAAAACAGGACAGCCTGGTTGTAAACCAACCTGAAAACCATGGAAATAGTGGTTAAAAAGGTGCCTTTTTCTCCCTTTAGATTGCTATATTCAGTATTAATATTGAGTATTATATGTTTTGAGGTGGACTTAAATATAAAGTTCATTTTCTATATTCATTGTCATACTATCTTTACTCAATTTTTGGAATATTTTAAAGAGGAACAAAAATCTCCTCAGCAGCTTAATGCAACCTTAAAGTATCAGCTAGCATTTGTATTGAAGTCTTGCTAATAACTGTTGCAATGACTTCTGGTTATGAAACATGTTATATTTGACGTGAAAGTTCCCTAAATACAAAAAAAAAATGTTTACTTGGTTACTTTAAAATTTGTCTGCTAATAATGATTGGATTGGTGTCTGCTGCCAGCAAACAAGGCAAAGCATATGCACAAAATACCCATGATTATTTGATAATAAATCATTTTAATGATTATATTCAAAATTGTGAAATGTGAGTGGTACTGATGCGGAAAATAACAAAGGCTGAGGCTCATCAGATTGGCTGTCCATATGTGCATCACTTCTAGTATTTAATTTATTATTCCTCTAGTGTGTCTTCCTTTGATTGTTAAAATATGTTATGTTATAAAAAAACCCAAACAACTATTGATTGTGTCTATATGACTAAAGTTATGTGCCTTTCTATATTCTAAATACAGATGCTTTGGTGTAAACCTCTTTTCCTAATATTAATCTCAAGCTACAAATAAGAACTGTGCTTCCATATTTTTCTTAATAAGTTAACTATATTGGTTGTTTGGATACTGAAAGTTTTACATGAAAGTAGGAATTTTGAAACCAGGCAAAAGATGGAACATTGATCAAACTGTACATCACTGTTTCTTTTTACAATACAAGGTCCAACACACACACAAAATGGGAATGGTTGGACTCGATGATCTGCTGGGTCTCTTCCAACCTGGTGATTCTATGATTCTATGAAAAAGGAACTGTATAGATCAGGAACCAAGAGTGGGAGGGGAGAGTCAAAGAGATGGTTGTAGAACATGTTCTAACCTGTCACAGTTGGACAAGGCTCAACTCAGTCTCTTCACTCAGTATGAGTGGATGCATGTCCAAATACAGATGTTTTACCCTAGGTTGGAAAATGTTAATATGTGCCAGCCCACAACATCACTGTGGTTGGGCAGTCACCCTACTCACCAAACCTCACTCCCTCTTACCAGAGATCAAGTTGGTGCTTAAAGGAACCCATTATTTTGTCAGTAGAAGATGTGAAAGCAAAAATGGCAGAGATCCTCAACAGCCTTTCAGAAAAGTGGCAGCATTGTATGCAGCAGTGTGTTATCTCAGAAGGGAACTATTTTGAAGGTGATCATAGCTGATTTTCTTAATTTGTTAAATAAAAAGTGTTACAGGCACAGTTTATTTTTGTGTGTGTGTGTGTGCATCAGACCTCATATTCCACTGCTAGGGAAGAAAGTCTGATTAAAGTTTCTCAGCTTTAGAATAGGAAAGAGGGGATCCCCATTTCTGATATGCCCTTACTGAAACTGACATAGGTGAAACAAAGATTGTGGGAGTTTTCCTTTGTTGTTGACCCTTGTACTTCTCAAAGTCAAGAAATCACTTGTTAAAGAAAATGAATTGTAGCATGTCATCATATGAACTCAACATGCATGATGGCTGTATTTACAGCTCACCTTTGTAGGAGATGCAGTAGAAAAAAGTGAATATGTTATGAGATGCAATTTGACACTGCCCTGAATAGCTTACCTTCAACTCAGTGACCAGATTTGCTCCTTAAAAAACAATCCGCTGCCTTTTCCCAACTTACGCCATGTGTTTGTTCCTTCTCTCAACCTACTCTCAATCAAATGTCTGGTTCTCCTTTGAATTTGTCACTTTGCATTGACTGTTTAAAGGAAGACACCAGTTGGGGTTCAGATCACATTTGTGGGCGATCCACAAACATGTTTTTAAATAGCAAAGTAGGAAATAATACACCAGATTATACACAAATGGCTTCAAATATATTTTGGAATTGTAGAGTTAAAGTAAACCAATAGGAAGACCTGTATATTAACATCAGAGAGAGAGACAAAGGCTTCATAGTTCAGAAGGAGAGGTGCTGTGTGTGAATGACATGACAAAATAATTCTTCCCAGAAAGTCAGCCTTGCAGTATCACCTTGGAATTTGCATCCAGTGAAAGAATGAGAGGCAATGCAATGGGACAAGCTGAAATGCGGGAAATTCCAATTAAGCATGAGAAAGGAGTCTTCTGGAAAAGTGAGCCCCAATTCAGGAAGGAATCTTTTGTTTACTGGGAAAAAAAATAAATATAGACTTGGGTTGAAGCACTAAATTATGGCTATGTTTTTGTGAATAAGGGTGAATGCATTCTCCATCACTTTTTACACCAGAACTAGTAAACATTATCATAATTAGTATTAGAAAACAGAGGGCAAATCTATTTGCAAAAGAATGGAGATAGTGACACGGGCTTTGGCTTTTGGCACAAGGGTAAGGCTGTAAGACAGCTATATGAGCAATTCTGTGTTTGGCTGTCATGTGATTTAGAACAACATTGATTAAAAACAGATGTGTAATTTGCTTTTCATGAGTGACCTTGTTAAGTGGTGGTAGGGTAAGGCCTGGATTTCTTACACCTCAGTGAGGTATGCAAGTTAGGACCCTAGTTGCCATTGACTATCTCTGTAGATATTAGACAGATGGAATTACAGATCTCTTCAATACTTTGCCAAGCTCAGAGGGAAAGTGGTCCCACTGTCTTTCAGAATGGATGATATAAAGAGGGTAATGATGTTAGGTTTCCAATTTAGCTTCTTCAATGGGATGGATTCAAACCTAAGTGCACATGGTCTTCATATATGAGAAGAATAAACAAAAGGTGTGAGAGATTGTTTAGTCTAATCATTGAGAAATCTGATTATCATTTTTTAAGCTTAGGAATTTCCATTAAAATGTGCTTTAGGTATTTGATGGTGCAGCAACTCTTAGATTCCCTTACAAAGAAAGAAAACAAAGTAAAATTGTATCAATTTAATCAAACAATTTAGGAATATACTTAGACCTGGCAATTGTTATTTCATTCCAGTATTACAATTAGTATCACTCAGAAAACATTTATGGCAACAAAAGGGGAGATATAGTCCACTATATGTTCTAATTCATACCTTTGGGGTGGAGTTTCCCTCAAAAATATATACGTGTGTATAGATGTAGATATAGATATAGATAGATATAGATACATCTACACATGTAGATGAAACTTCTTTGAAATTTAACAATCCTGTAGTTTTCTTTTGTATAAGAAATATCTTTTCTACTGTTTCTATTATTAGTAGATTGGTACGATATTAAAGTAAGCATTTAAAATGCACCTTAATTAAACTGCAGGAATTATGCCTTGCTTAATGTAATGAAGAAAGAGAATTTAAAATGAAGTAGCATCATTGTGTTCATTTGTAAATAACATATTGCAGCCAACTGTTTCTTAATTGCCCAGACTGTTGATAAATAATCCAGTCCTGCTGCTCTCCACAGACAATTTGCTTTGGATCAGACTAGGCAATTCAAATAACACTAATTACAGTGAAACCCTTTTATAGTGAATTCCTGTTTGCCATGGGGAAGAAAATCACTATATCAGGGGAAAGCACTTTTGCCTTTGATTTGTGTCTAAAACATGAGAAACACATAAAAGCTGCATGTTGTGCTAAATAAAGGACATACTCTTGCATTCAAAGTACTTATATTTTACTTTTTATGACACAATTGTGAATTATGTTCATTTTGCATTTGTAATTAGAGGGTGGAACAGATGTGAAAGCTTAGTTTAAAGTGATGTATCCATTAAAATAACCTATGCTGCCAAGTGATTGCTTAGTATAATAGGGGATTCGTTCACTATGAGAGGAATTCTACTTTATTGGAAGGAAACCAGGACTTCATGAAATGTTTTCTATATCAGGGGATTCACTGTAACATGGTATCATTGTATTTATGATTTTATGATGTTAAAATGAATATTAAATGAAACAAAATTCCCAAGGATTACTCAGGAGGCAGCTAAGTACATAACATTTAGTACAGATGGTTGGAAGGCACAATTTTGCTCCATCACTGTGTCCATATCCTTGAACGATTTCGACTGAAGACAGCATTTCTTTGAATTTTTCATTAAACCAGACGTCTTGAAATATGAATTCCTTTTATGTTTCTGTGAGTTTTGGCTAAAAGAACCCCAGTGAATAAATCATACAATACTACGTGTCACCAGCACTTGTGAATATTTCTGCTTTGTTATTCTACTCTCAGTAGAGCACCATTGATTATCAAACTCAGCGGAGAGCATTTTATGATCATATATCTCCATTAGCTCCTAGTTTGACTACCATAGATTTTTCTGGTTAAGCCTGCATTATGTATTAGGAAGCCTATCTCTTCAATACAAAGTTTGATTTTATTCTCTCTAAGCCTAGAACTCTTGTTATGTATTATGTATAAAGATTCTTATCTTTTATATGTTAAAATAGGAGCACTGTCTTTGTCTAACTGAAATATATGCCATCTTTTTTTTTCCTTGATTCACAGACAGCATATTTTATTATGAAGATGAATTTCTACAATGAAATGGCTGTCAGGGTAAATATTTCTTCACTTGTTAAACAAATGAAAAGTCAATTGTGCTCCGAATTTGCTTTTAATAAAATGAGCAAACCAGAATAATATACACTTGATTGATATGCTGATGGCAACAGTGGGAAATAGTACATAGTTAAAAATTAAAGTTACTCTCAGTAGTCTGGGTTGTATTTAAAAACTGTAGCGGAATTTAAGGCATCTGTATATGTCTTGCCCCATTTAAATGTTCATTGTACGTTAACATATACTATAATGATAAAAACCTCTAACATTTTATCTGTGAGTGTTCTTACAAATGTAGACATATATTTACAGTTCTTTCAAACTGTAGGGCTTTAATGGTTTTCTGATGTGGCTGTGTTTCTTTTGTTAGTACATGACATTTGATGTCTTGAGTCTCAAGAGTTACTCAGAGAGCACAAGACAATCTCATTGCCAATACATAGAGGTGGGACTGCACTGATGTCATTGATGATTTTATGAATGAATTTTGCTAGATGAAGAAGAGTATAAGCAGTCCTTGAGCTTTAATAGATGTACAGCAGATGACATTTGTTATGGGGAAAGCTGTAAAATATATTTAAATTGGAATTAGCTTTTTTTTTTTTCCCTGAACTTTGGAACTGCACTTAAATAAATATGTAAAACAAACACAGGAAGGACATGAGATAATTCTTGGGATAAAATGTTGTTATCTTACTTCATTCTTTGATTTTGTGGAATAAACCTGCATTACTTTAGAGGCCTATATCCTTTCAGGCAAGCCACCTTACCTTTTGAATTCTACCAAATGTAGGAATCTGATGCTGATGGAGAGTAACCCAAGGAAACTTCTGTTAAGTCAGAAGATTCTCAGAATGGATTTTAATTTTGTAGCCTTTCTGATTCCAGAATAACTCAGACTCAAGGGATGTGTTTCCGTCTGGTTTTGGGTTTTTTGGGTTTTTTTTTTTACTCAGTGCTTTTTCTCACAAAGTCACAAAATGGTATATTACATTTGGTGTGTATTAGAAAGCTGAAGGTGTTTAACAGCCATCTAATTCCTCAGAAGTGCACTCTTTTTGTTTGTTTGTTAATTTTAGTTATTCCTTAGTGAGCTAGTTTGAAAGTATTCTGCAATGGAGAAATGCTGTATACTCATGCAGCTGAAATCTGAAACAAAAGATGCAACCCAGCTTTTAAAAGTTGGCTGTATACTTTTAGAAGGCATTTGAAAACCAAAGTTCAGAATTAATTATGTATTCTAGTCAAATGACGTTTTGCATTTGGTCTTTCATTTTTAGAAGAAATTGAATGTGTTCCCATTCATTTATAATGGAAATATAATGTTGAATCATTAGGTAATATAAATCTTCAAAGTACCATTTTTTCAGTCATGTCCTTTTCTTTAATGGAAATTTAAATCAGTAGAAAACAATAGAACAGATCTTTATTTAGCTGCAAATGTCAGAATCCAGTTCTCCTCTGTCTAAATGTTATGCAGCCATATCTGCAGAGCAGATTTAATGCCACCATTCAGAAACACTGAATGTGGGGTTTTTTTTCTGTCATCTGTTTTTGAAGAACTTACCAAGGTCCAGAACAATAGAGAATAGGGCTTGTTGAGTTTCTGCACAGAAGATATGTGGCCAGACTTTAGTTTTCCTAAGCCAGCAGTGCCTAATATTCACACATTCTGAGCTTGATTCATGATAGTATACTTAAGTGTTCTGAAAATATAACAATAACTGTGGGGGGTTTTTTATTTAATAACTTAGTTTTGCCTCATAGTATTATTAAAATATTTATTTCAGTATCAGATTAGAAAGGCACTTTTGATTTTGGCAGTTGAAGCACTATTGAGGGTGTACACGTGCTCATAGTGTCAAAGTCAGCCTACATCTCTGTCTCCCTGGATTGCATTTAGTTGTAACCAGAACTAGGAGTTTCACCTTTTAAAATTATATCAATTTTAATCAGTTTCAGTTTTGACTCTTGGGTCAGAATATGATTCTCTCTCTTAAAAGATTTAAGGTTGCTGTAAATTTTCAGCAACAAAAGTAATCCTGTGGAAAAAAAAAATATTTCCATGAGCAGATGGCTTTTGATATATCAAGGTTTTGCCATTTGTTTTAGTGCTTAAAATAAACATTATTTATAAGACCACTTACATTTTGATGTTACTTAATGAGGAATATGCATCATTGATTTGACTAGCTTAAGAGGTCATTTAGAACTTGCCCGTTAACAAGCTGTAATCTGCTGAGCACACAATGACTTTGTTTAAAATTATCTGTTCAGTGCTGATCAATGACAATAATTGTTTTGTACCAATCACTGTTGAAACTTGCTAATTACTTTGAAGGGCATACACACTTGTCTTTTTCTTTCAAGAATTTTTTAAACATTCACCTTGGAATTAAAAAGAAATACGTATAGTTGTAACACGTTATACTTCCTTGTAACAGCAAACATTTAGAACTTTCACGCTGAAGACAGGAACATCAACAGAAGCTTTGTATAAAATGTTCTTCGCTGAAAAGATTAGTCTTCAGTTTTGTGATCTCTGATATACAGACATCTAGCATCAGGTAATTTGAGACATAATGCAGTTTTTCTTATGTTTCATTCAGCTGAAATCAGTGAGGTCATTCTGAACAAAAAGTGGTGTAAATAAAGGTAGAATGTGGCACTTAATTGCTACACTGAGCCCATTGGAGATAATTATAGCTTTGTACAATTTGAGCCTTTTGTCTTTCAGCTTGAGTTTTGATCATTTAACCCAGAAATATCCAGTTCTGCATTTATAACTCTGAGATGAAGACTGACAGAAAGAGTTTCAAAGGGACCATAATCCTGCATTAATGAGCATACAGCTATATGGGAGCCAGGTTGCTCTTGTTGAGAAATTTTGAAGCCAAACAGAAAAACAAAGCTAAGATCCTTATTCAGATGCTTAGGATTTTGCTTAAACCCAGATCTCTGAAAGCATACTCATTCTTTGCTCTTTCTCTAACTCTTTTTAACCCAATAAGCTTGTATATGAGAAAATAGTTACAAAGGGTATGAAATTTACTATCACCTAGTGTGAAGAACCATGTCTAGCGCTTAACCTTTCTTGTTCCTGTGTTCTCTGCTCATGTAACTATTACTTATTTATATCATAACAATGTCTAGTGATTGGAACCCTTCTTATTAAAAAAATCCCAAAGAAACACCACCATATATGTAAAATACAAACACATTTAAATTTGTTCTGAGTCTTATTTGAGAAGAGAGGAAAATATACTTTGATGCACAAATGAAGAGTGTAGTAATGCTGAAAGTGAATACCCTCTTATTCCTAATAGCTCTAGTGCAGCATTTTATTTTCTCAGTGTCACATCACTCAAAGGCTTACTGAAAGCTTTCCTGTGTACTCATTCTCTTGTTAAATCTCAGATAAAGAGATAATCATAACAGTACCACAAGGTGCCATCAGTTGAGATCGAATACTAGTTTTTACTTTAAAGAGTAGTGGTTTGGCTTTTTTGATTGCAAAATGGTACCAAAGACAAAGTATGAAAATATGCAACCTTGCCTTAGTTAGATGGCTCCAGTGTGTTACTATTTTCATCTCAGAAAACAGCAGGAGATGGAAAATGGCAATAACTTTTGTCAGTTATCACAGTGGTACAGAATTGGACTAGAAAGAGTAGAGAGAATTTTGCCTATTACTGAAGAGCACTCCCAAGACTTGATGATACAGTCTCTGAAGTCACTGAGTGCAAATGTTGATAGAGTGTGCAGTGGGCAGTTTTTTTCCCCCTTGCCTTCTGCCTGAATCAAACAGAGCAAAACTAGACATTGTTTTTCCTTTCTTTTTTCTGCATGCTTTTTTTTTGTAATAAGAGATCACATAAGGAAAACCAAACAAAACAACACAAACATAAAGATTGAATTCAACCTACCAAGTCATACCTTGGTTTGGGAAAGAGAGGGAATTGACGTAAAGGTAAAAAAAGGAAAACATTCCTTATAGATACACAGATTCTTGTCTTTGATTTAGTGAAAGTAAGTAGCTTCTTACTTTGGGGTTGCTTCTGGATAGTAAGACTGTCTTGCTTTTTATTAACATAGATTCTGCCTTTCAGCTTTTATGTCTCTTAAGATTTCAAAGCTGTAAAGATCAAAGATGTGAGAGCTAGAGCAGGGTAGTGCAGGCTAGATGATGGAGAGATTTAAAAATACATTGAGAAAAAAGAAGGCAAAATGTAAGGAAGATAGTAAAGAATATTATGCTGGAAGATAAATTTAAGTTCAAGAATGTAAAGAAAAAGGAACTAGCCTCTGAGAACAGAAGAAAAGATCATTAATATATTTTTTCAAATGTTGATCTAGAATATACTGACCTCTTCTGGGAGAGATAATGAGGCATGAGAGCAGCCTGCAGCATAACTGAATAAAGCAAGTTGCATCTACCACCTTTAATGTTGTGGCATAGGGATAAATTAACCAAATGGCACTAGTGATATTTTTTTTACCTAACACTAACTTGTCCCACAAAACAGATAGCAGTAAATCTGTCATCATTTTGAAACATCATGATTAGAAATTATAAATATCAGAGACATTTGAAACAGTTTTGTTGAAATAAATTATTGGGGAAAGTCTGGATGGTTTTTAAAATGTACCAAAATATGAATCCTTTCTGGTGGAGGATGATACCTAGTTTCTTAATACAACTTTAGGACTTGCTACAGATAGAGTTTTCCTTTTCCAGTATAAGCTTTATCTGTTATACCAGAGGAATAAGATGTTGTGAGAATATTATAATTTATGTGCAACAAATAGTCATGCATCATCTTACATTAAAGATGAGAGAACAGCGTATTGTAAATGATGTTTCCAGAAAGCCTGATTCATTGAGTTACTGGGCAGGCTTCTATCCAGTTTAGATTATACCCAGAGCACAAAGATGAGAGCGTAGCAGAAGATATTGGTGATGTGGTGACTCTGTAGGGAACGCATGTTGTGCCTTAGAAAAGGCACCACTTCTCTTGTCTCTGTTTTACCATTCTTTCATAAAGCAATGCCACTGGCATCAGCAGCCACTTCTTTTCGTACTACAAGACAGTATAAACAGTAGTTTAAAACTTGACATTTTTTTTAATGGTGACGTTTAATAGTTAATTCCATTTAGCTACAATTAACTACTACTTCATCCTACCCTCATTTTCTTCACTGAAATGTGCTGGTGCTTCTACTTGATATCACTTTTAAGGAAACCATATTATTTGATGTACACACAATTTTTTTTTTAGTTAAAACATAATGTGCAAATATTTATTTCCTCTAGATTCAGAAAAGATGGAGAGGATATTATGTTCGGAAATATATTCATAATTATTATGCACTGAAGAAATACCGGGAAGCTGTTTCTATAAATAACGAGATTGTCAGGTAAAGATAAAACCTCCATATGATAAAACATTCATTTCCTCTTCTTTTATTTGTAAAATGTTTATGACACTAATCAAACTGAGTGTAGGATCCCCTCCATTACCAAATATGTATCTATGTATCAGTCACCATTCTCTTTATCCTAAGCCTGTGGTTTTTTTGCCACATAGAATCATAGAATTCCTAGGTTGGAAAAGAACTTTGAGGTCATCAAGTCCAACTGTGCCTATCCACTACTAAATCACATCCCTAGGCATTTCACCTACCCATTTTTAAATACACCCAGGGATGGTGACTTAATCTCCTACTTTGTCAGCCTTTGCCAGTGCTTGATAATCCTTTCAGTGAAGAAGTTTTTCCTAATGTCCAATCTGAACATCCCATTGTGCAACTTAAGGCCATTCCCTCTCATCCTGTCACCTATTACTTGCATGAAGAGACCAATACCCACCTCTCTACAGCCTCCTTTCAGGTAGTTGTAGAGAGCAATAAGGTCTCCCCCCTCAGCCTTCTCTTCTCTAGGCTAATCAACCCCAGCTCCTTCAGCCACTCCTCGTAAGACTTGTTCTCCAGCCCCTTAAATAGTTTTGTTGCCCTTCTCTGGACACACTCCAGGAGATTAGTCTTTCTTGTAGTGAGGGGCCCAGAATTGAACACAGTATTTGAGGTGTGTTCACTAGTTCTGCACTAGTGAACACACCTCAAATACTGTGTTCAATCACAATCACTTCCCTGGTCCTGCTGGCCACACTGTTTCTGATACAAGCCACGATGCTATTGGCCTCTTGGCCACCTAGACACACTCCTGGCTCATGATCAGTTGCTGTCAACCAGCACCCCCAGGTCCTTCTCCTCCAGACAGCTCTTGAGCCACTCTTCCCCTAGTCGGTAGCACTGCATAGGGTTGTTGAGCCCCAAGTGCAGGTCTCCGCACTTGACCTTGTTAAACCTCATGACATTGGTCTCAGCCTATCGATCCAGCCTGTCCAGATCCCTTTGCAGAACCTCCCTACTCTCTAGGAGATCCATACTTCCTCCCACTTAGTATCATCCACAAACTTACTAAGGGTACATTCAATCCCCTCATTCAGGTCATTGATAAAGATATTGAACAGAACTGGACCCAGCAGTGACACCTGGGTACACCACTTGTAACTGGTCACCAACTGGATTTAAGTACATTCACCACCACTCTTTGGGCCTGACCGTCCAGCCAGTTTTTCACTAAGCTTAGCATGTACCTGTCCAGGCCAGTGGCAGCCAGTTTCTCAAGCAGAACACTGTGAGAAAGAGTGTCAAAGGCTTTACTGAAGTCCAAGTACACTACATCCACAGCTTTTCCCTCACCCATGAAGCAGGTCACCTTGTCATAGTAGGAGATCAGATTGGTTTGGTAGGACCTGCCTTTCATAAACCGATGCTGAGTGGGCCTGATCACCTGCTTGTCTTGTCTGTGCTGTATGATAGCAACTAAGATGACCTGTTCCATCATCTTCCCTGGCACCGAGGTCAGGCTGACAGGCCTGTAGTTTCCTGGATCCTCCCTCTGACCCTTTTTATTGATGGGTATAACCTCTGCCGGCCTCCAGTCAAGTTCAACTTCCTCACTCAGCCAGGACTGCTGGTAGGATGATGGAAAGGGGTTTAGCAAGCACTTCTGCTGGTTCCTTTGATACCTTCTGATGGATCACATCTGGCCCCATAGGCTTGTGAATGTCTAATTGGATGAGCAGGTGGATCATGGTAGCTTTTTCTGTTCTCCCTCCCTCTCTCCTTGCCACATTCTGTTGTTACTTACACTGTTAGAGTCCAGAATAATTTCTTTTAATTAATTAGATGTAGTCTGAGTTTGTACCAGTTTAAGAAAACCAAATATGTCTTTCACCCATGCTCAGAACACATAGATTGTTATTCCTTAAATATGATTTGCTGAACAAGATTTTTACCCCCCCGTATACACAAGCTTAAAACATTTTATTTTCTTAATTTGTTTTGAAAATTGATTATTGACAATGGATGAAATTGCAGATTTGAATCTAAGTTACATACATGAGCCATACTATGAATATTAATTGTGAAATACACTGGTGTGGACATAGTGAAGCAGACTCTTCATTTTTACAGAAGAGATTAATTAAATTTATTAGATTTCTGGCTAAAACAGTCGTTGCTATGTGTTTCTACTCTGTTTCTCCTATCCATCCCTTGTCTTTCCCTTTACTTAAGTTGAAACCTCTCTAAAATAGAGGCAATTATTTCCCTCTAACATGTTTGATGTCCTGATCCATGACTTTCTTCCAGTAGCAGTTGAAACAAACAGACAAAATACTGTGTGACCGTGATCATTACTTTCTTATTGTAAGTGAAAAATCACGGACAAAATCCATCCTGTTTTTGCTGTTCAAAAGCATGAGATAAATCTTTGCTTTCTGAAGTATAGAAATATAAGGAAGTCTAGTGGAAAACTATCTCTGGAAGTCTCATCTAGATCACATGGGAAAGAAAGTTTAGCTAGAAGACAGTTTAACAGCATACACCACAGACAAAAAATTATCTGACTTTTTGGATGTTGCTTATTAATTTCTATTATTTTTCCACAGTTATAGCTGATGCTACATGCTCTTTGACATAGTATTATAACTCTTGCATTGTGTTTTTACATATAATGAATAATACTGATAACTGCATACCTCTAAGCTTTCATTACTATTCATTTAAACATATTTTATGCAGGAAGTTAGATCATAAATCAGCAAAACCAGACTTAAAAAATCAGTCATCTCTTAAACAGTACCTTCGTGTGCTGAAATCTTTGAAATACATTCTCATCTTGAAAAGTTAGTGTACTAGGAAGACTAGACCAAATCTTGGAGAGTAAATAAAGGCATATTTTTTTGTTTAAAATTACTATAACTGGATGAACTACAGAGACAAGAACTGCTTCTCTGTTCATAATCGTTCTATCACCCCTCTCCGTTCCCTCCCTAAACCTAGAACAAGGCTCATAACATGTCAGTTAGATTGACCTTTTATGTGTGTGTGAACAAAACAAGATAGCAAGTGATTTTCCTGCTGTGCTGAACACACTGATGGGAGCTTTGGATTTTATTCCCTGTGCCCACATTACATTTCTGCTGGGCACATCCAACTTTGGAGGACTATAGAAATATTTGTCTTTCAGTACTTAGACATGTTTATCAAATTCCTTAGTATTTGTTACAGGTCATTAAAACCCATAAAGCTTATGCAGGTATTTGAATCAAGAAATAATTCTGTGCTGTTTTACTTTAACAAGTAAGGTGAGCAGTATTACTTCAGGTACATGAATATTGGACAAAGTTACTATATTTGAGCACCTACCTGCCAACTGATAACTTTATATTCTGTTAATTTGAGTTCTGTCTTTGAGAGTTCACAGAAATATATGCTTTTCAGGTTAAAAAAATTCCATTTCTAAGATTTAAAAAAACAGTTACAAATTAATTTTTGAGGTAATTCGGTCAAATGGATTATATCATTTCAGTTTTAAAAAACCATCAGTTCTCAAGTGCAATCAAGATTCACTATAGTAATCTCTTTAGAGGAGTAAATTTAAAAACTAATATATGTAGTATCTTCAACATTCTTCTTGTGAAATCTAACAGATCTTTAGTGAAGATCAGGTGCAGGCCCTCATCCAAACCCATTTTTCACGTCACTGGGCTGAGTTGCTGCCAATTACTTTAGGCCAATGTGTTTCTTACAAGTAGTACTGTACAAGGTGGAGGAGATATTCTCTGCATATTTTCATCAACCATCTCATCAGATGTGGAAGAGTATAACCTCACTGTTTATAAACATTTTTGTGTATATAAAATAGCAATTGTTCATAGTAAAAAACCACCAGGAACTGTCTGAAATTGAAGGAGTCTATTTATGAAATGGCTGTATTTTATTCCAGCATCAGTATTATGGAAATCTATGTGTTCGCAGAGTGACTAATGCGCTTGTGCACATAGATTAGGCTGGCTTTGAGTGTTTCACATCTCTAGAATGCCACAAAGCAACACAACAGGATACATGGTTTTTTGTCTTATAGATGTATTCATCAGAATATATGCATTAGTGCAGTGTCACTGGCAGTAAAGAGCGAAGTGTCTCCACAAATAGCAGTAAAAACACAGTAAACCAGACTGGTTTTAGGAAATCCAGTGGTATGACCCCCACTCCCACAAAAAAAGCCAACCCAAACGAACCAAAACTCCACCAACGAAACACGTACTAGAAGTTTATAATTTCAAAAGTTGGTTGAAACATTGTTTGTTTTGGAAATATGATGTAATTCTAGAATGAACAACAATATATGACTTTCAGTCTTATCTTCTAGAATAATGCTAACAATTTTTATTAAAAACTATGTGAAATCACATTCCATGTCCCTCTGACATACATTTTTACCTATTGTTCTCCAGGGGTTTGTGCTGAATTTTCTCTTCTTACATTAAGAAGCCTGTATCAAATTACCACTCACTTGTTTATAAGAGAAACTTCAGAGGAACATTCTCTTATGAGAGTATCTTATAAGCGTTATTGAACAAATTTGTTTCCTTTTCTCTCCTACTTTACCTTTTTTNCCCCTACTGAAGAGTCTTCTCAACCAGCAATTGCATCTTTACCACGTGTTTTTAATACAAACCGTCCTTATTTAATAGCTACCCTCACTTAGTAGCCAGACCTTTATCATGTGTCTTTACTGTGAAAAGCCCAGGGGAAAGTAAACTTAATAAAAGCTGCCCCAGTTTAAAGCCATAGAGGGATGTAATTAAGTTTAACAGAAATTGATTTAACAGAAATTGACCTAAAATATAATTAAATAATAATAGTCATATTATGTGTGAGTTTGCACTCACTTAACAGACTGCTTATCCTAACTTAAGGAACTGTTTCCATATGAACTGTAGGTGGCTGTCGTCTTTAGCTCCCAGACTGGCTGAAGAGTGGGTGGGTTTCCTCCAGTGTTCCTATTACTTTCCATTGATACAGAACCAATTGGTGTGATGGCTGCTGATGTCCCCAGTAGAGTCCCTAGTATTTATGTTGAGAAGTGATTTGAAGAAGTCCTTGAGAGATAGCAAAAGAACAAATTTGTACCCTGAACTCTGTCTCCATAAAGACATACTCAGATTTTTCTTGATATTTGTATAGTTTAGCTTCAGTGTAATGGTGAAATGCGCTCATTAGTCCTGAATTCTGTTTCTCCTACAAGATATTGGAAGTTATGAACCACCCAAGTAAGGAACTTGTTCTTAAATATTTATTTTACAAAATTTTGCTGTTTTAGATTTTAGTAATAAATCTTCATCTATAGCATCCATTTGTATTCAAATAAATACCAACACATTTTGTATTCACACTGAATATGAATTAGTTAGTTAGGTGCATCTATGAAAGTATGCATTAAAATAAATTCCATTAGTTCTCAGTGAAGTTAGTATATTTATTTTTAGAGGAAACACCTGTTTTGAAACATTTTTAAAGCTGCATTTAACATCTCTAAAAGCTGGCAAGATGGTTACAAGGGGAAATATGCCAAAAGCAGTTAGCATAGACTTTAACTCCATATGATGCATTAGAATTTTGGTTTATGTGAAACAGTTTCCAATACATGATAAGCAAATGGACATCACATAAATTAGCGTGCTGGTGCCATGATATCAGAAGAATTTATGGATGATGTCAGATACCCAACTGTGTGATTAACTTGCAGTTCTTTGACTAAGGTTATCTGCACACTGGTGTTTAAACTGCAGTGAAGCAACTTTGCTGTAAGTCAGGTGTGCAACTGGAGATAAGATTTTGGGATGAGGTACTCTGTTTCTGATGAATGGCACTATTTAAATTTATTCCTAGGTAGAGAACTCAGTAAGACACAAGTATCAGAAAACTAACACAGTGAAGGCAAAGTACTGGCATTTGAGTATTTGTGTAATCAAGGCAGGTAGTTCAGCTTTTTTGCTTTTGAGTAAATAGTAACTTAAAGGGTGTGTCTAGCTTTAGCAAGCATAATAGTGTATGTAATCACTATTAGGATTATTAATAGCGAATTTCACACATTTGGAGAACTGACACAAAAGTCTCCTTTCTGTTGTTGTTTCATTTAGTAGTGAAAAAGCCTTGAGAGTGACCGTGAAGAGTGTAACTTTCATCCAAGCTGGACTAGCCAGTCTATCAGTGGATTTAGTATCACAGTCATCATTAAAGATTTTGGATCTTCAAGACATGTCAAGGCCAAGTGTAAGGCTCCATACCTGGGTTGGGGCAACCCCAAGTATCAATACAGGCTGAGAGATGAAGGGATTGAGAGCAGCCCTGTAGAGAAAGACTTGGGTGTACTTGTGGATGAAAGCTGTCCATGAGCCAGAAAAGCACACTTGCAGCCCAGAACATGGACCATATCATGGGCTACATCAAAAGAAGCATTGCCAGCAAGTCAAGGGAGGCAATTCTGCCCCTCTACTCCACTCTGGTGAGACCCCACCTGGAGTACTACATCCAGCTCTGGAGCTCTCAGCATGAGAAGGACATGGACCTATTGGAACAGGTCCAGTGGAGGGCCACAAAAATGATCAGAGTGCTGGAGGATCTCTACTCTCAGGACAGGCTAAGAGGGGTTGTTCAGCCTGGAGAAGAGAAGCCTCTGAGGAGACCATATTGCAGCCTTCTGGTACTTCAAGGAGCCTATAATAATGATAAGGACAGACTTTTTAGCAGAGTGTGTAGTGCTAGGGCAAGGAGTTATGGTTTTAAACTAAAAATGGGTAGATTTAGGCCAGATATAAGGAAGAAATTTTTTACTGTAAGAGTGGTGAAACTCTGGAACAGATTACCCGGAGAGATGGTTGAAGCCCCGTCCCTGGAATCCTTCAAGGTCAGGTTGGATGAAGCTTTGAGAAACCTGCTCTGGCTGAAGATGTCCTTGCTCACTGATGGGGGTTAGACTAGATGACTTTTAAAGGTTTCTTCCAGCCCAAACCATTCTGTGATTCTATGATTCTATGAAATAGTTAATGAAAAGGGATAAAAATCTCTTCCTTGGCAATATGTATACTCACAAATCCTTTGTGTAGTCTAATTTTTTTGTAATCTTAATGAACAGTGAAATCCAGTATTACATGTAGCTAGTGGTAATCCAATGTTTAGCTTTTCTGCAAATATGCCTGAGCATGTAGTAAAGAAAAAAGTTCGAGTACCTAGCTTATTCTTGATTACTAGAGCATTACTGAGGTCTATTTACTTTTAAAATGACAAGGACTTTTCTTCTTAAAACTTTTGAGGTATTGCTATTTTCTATGAAGTGGGTTTGAGAAAAATCATGTGTTGTCATAGTAATGTGAGGAGAATCTCCTCAGCCTCTATCTATCTGTTCCTTTCTGATAAAGGTAAGTCCTGGCCATTTTCATGAGTGTCAAAGAGTTTTGAAGAATGCATATATTGCCTTATAATTCAATTAAAATGTTCCTCCTCATTGACTGCAGAAGCAATTGATTCTGTAGTCTATTTTCAATTAGTGCCAAAGCCTTTCAGACAGCTCCTTGGAATTCTTGCAATAATAGAAAATTCATTTTGGTAACATTGTCTTTCACTTCATGTTTAATTAACTAATTTATCTTCAATCCATCTTCTTTTTGTTGTCTTTGAAGATAACTAGAGGAAATACACTACACATTCTAACTTATTTACCTCTGATTAGAATTTTCTGAATGTAACTTACCCTGTTAGCTTTCTTTGGGAGCCATAAAATAGACACAATTGCCTATGCTTTCTTTTATTTCCTAATTTTGATTGGTAGGGTACACGATTTGTGACATCTGTGCCTTTTCCAGAGGATTACAGGTGCAATTGCTAGATCTTGTAGGAAACTTAGAATTGTAGTCCACTGAGGACCCCAGATTACTTCCCTAGCTACAAACCTGATGTTAGGATGAGCAAGACCCAAAAACTGAGTTATTTGATTCTTCTCAGTGATTTGACCTAGTGTCCATTGAACAATATTAAGATGTTCATATTAACTTCAGTAGGAGCTAGACTAGACAAAAGCTTTAAAATAATGTATTTTAAAGTACTTTCATCTGACTAAAGTATTCTCTACAGTCTTGCATTTTATGATGGTCCTTCTTAAATGTGTTGTCCACAAATCTAGCTTTCTTTACAGATTCTGAGCATAAAAAACCCTCTTGACAAGTCAGTCCATTTTTAGGTCTTCTCTGTCTACCTTCATACATTTTTAACACAGTTTCATTTACATATATGTTTTTATACAGCATATATGTTTATATAAATATATGCTTTTAATAATGCATTTTGCAAACCAAGACATTTTAGATGGACTTTTTTGTCTTTTTAGTTTGATCATGAAATTTAAATGAACAAGCTAAAGCTATAGAGCAGACAGTAGCCTGTTTCCACTCCACAGGAAAGCACTTTCTGAATTCAGTGAAGTTAAAGTAGGAACCATGATGAATACACGTAAGCTGAATTTCCAATGCAGATTCAACTAGACATATCTCATGTACCTTATTCTATTCATACCTCTCTTGAGAAAGTGGTGAAAGCAGCTTTACCATGTTTTTAGCTGACTCTGTGTAATACAGATGAAGTTTTTCAGATAAATATGAATATCAAAAGCAACATAAGTAAGAGATTGAATTGTAGACTTTAAAAATATGTATTTTCTCATATATTTTTGCATAGCACTAAGAACATCATTAAGAGTAGCAGATTAAACATTAAGCTTTACTTGAGTGGTATCCAAAGGAAAATTTTTTATCTGAGTGTGCAGAAAGACATTTGAGTTCCTTGCATTCAATCATTGGACCAAGTAGTCTGTGATGTAGCTCCTTACTTTTGGTGAATGTAGAATAAACCAAGTGTGACAACATAGTATTGTAGAATAACAGTAGTTTTATACCTGTGAGCTTTCAAGGCACTGTGGTGTCTGGATAGATTTTTTATTTTGAACTGGGCCCATTGGAATTACTGACAGCTCACAAAATATTTTCTCTTGACAAAGACTGGCTAATCTTAGCATTTTGTATTGCCATATAGAGAGACATCACAGTCATATTTTGTCTGAAGTAGAATCTTCACTGTAAAATAAGTAGAAAAGGGAAAGAGGTACAGTTTCATTAAGCACTAACATATCATTGACTGTCAGATAGGTCTTGTTATGCTGTCCATCCTCATTTAACTATCCCACAAGATCTCTTAATGAAGTTAAGCCCCAAGTTCACTCCAGTAATTCTGTGGCAAGAGTTTGTGCAATGTAACAATTCATCACTTGTCAGGAAGGCACTTTTAGTTTATACATTTAATAAGGGCATCCTCTAGCTTGGTTAATTAGAAGTGAACAGTTTGCATATTTACTAAATGCGGAGTGTCATTGCCACCACGGCCTATTGCCTACATGAATTATTTCTCTATCTGCAATAAACAGCTGGGTAATTATTACTGCCATAATCAGATAAATTCCCTCTGTAAGGCTTTTCTTACATGGCAATTCTTTGAACTCATCCAAAGCTGAACAAAATTTATGAACTCCAGCAGCTAGGCCACTTTTTCATAGTGTAGTGTCCCTGTTCGCTATTTCAAGGACATGTAGAGTATCATAAATATTGTGTAAATTAGGAGAATAAATATGATTACCTAAAGATTACATATTAATAAACTTGATTTTCAAAATATAATTTTCAGGTTGTAACTGATTAAATTATAGCAGTTCTGGTTTTATCTAATTGTAGAGACATGACAGGCCATCTATATACAGCCTGTACTAGGTTATCAGGGAAGCTCTACCACTTGAAGCTGAAGACTCATGAAAAAGTATATAAATATTTTTCATGTGCCTTTTGGAGCAGTAGTTATTTCAGCTGTTTAGGTCATTAGAATTATGACAAATTTTATGTGCCATTTACTCAACTCAACGCAGTTCTTTTATCATTAAAACAAGGTGATGGATCTTTTTGGCGTGCAATTTGCAGTTTATAATGAACCATAACATTTAAATGCATGAATTTTTTGTGTTACATTACAAAATCAGATATTTCTTTTATTTGTAAAAGCAATTTGTATACAAATGGTTATGCAGCTAAGTTTGCTCTTTGCTATCTAAATAGTCCAGCTTATACTGAGTGTAACTACAGATACAACAGTATTAAATTTATACATACAGCTTCTCCAGAGTGAGCTGAATGTATTTTATTTTTGAGTCCTCCAAAGAAACAAAAGAAAAACAGATATATAAGTGTGAATTTTATTTTTAATTAACACACAACAGGCCATTTAATTTAACACCACAACCTTTTCTTCATAACAATGTAAGATACTCTGTGTGACTACCACTAGAAAATTGCCATTAGCTGCTTCATAACTGCTTATTAAATAATTAGTTAACAAAATGCTCAGAAACAGCAGGAATATTTAGGAAGACCAAACTAAGTAAGGTGATTTTCATCAATGCCTTATTCAGTGGAAGGCTTTTGAGGCTAGACTGCCTTTCTTATTTCCCATTTATGTTGAAGGAAGAGAGACTACAGTGGTGAAGACCTTTAAAAAGAGTCACATCACAATTGTGTTATAGTATTAGAAGTATGGTATCTATGCATTGTATTTTTGCAAGTTCATAAACTGATTTTTGACTAAGGATGTGGAGGCTCAGTGATCTTTCTTTGACATTTCAGATTTTTTAGTGATTGAAAATTATTGGCTTATCCTACCATATCCCATGAAGTATAGAATTGCATAAGATGCAGAGCAGTATGCAGTCTCTCATAACATTGGTTGTTTGTCTGTTTTTAATAGAAAAATGTCCAAAATGAAAAAAAGCAAAATTAAAAAGGAATCAATAGTTTCAGTTGTTTTTGGATTGATTGCATAAATCATTATAAATAAACTCTTATCTAAGAAGAGTTTGTTCTCTTAAGTACTCATGGAAAACCTAATTGTCTTCTGTTTTTACAATCTGGAACAATAATGAGCAATAACAAAAAAAAATTTGGTTTCTTTTTGTTGTAGTGATGCTCAACATGATGTTATTCTGAATCAGATGGTCTAGTCTGACTTCAGCTCTATCAGCAGTTCCATATCTATCAATAACAATTTATTACAATATCTCTAAAAGCCAGTTACGCTTTGGATGAAGAATCTAGTCTTGATTTAAAAACATCAAAAGATAGAAAATATTCTTTTTATTCTGCTCCATATGCTTTGGATGAAGAATCTAGTCTTGATTTAAAAACATCAAAGGATAGAATTTTATTCTGCTCCAGGATTTAATTACCTTTGGTGTCCAAACTATGTTCCATATTTCCTCGTTGAAATGGTTTGATTTTATCTTTGAACAATCGCTTGTTGTTTTATCCTTCTCTACTAGACTGAAAGATTATATCCAGAATCTATACATTAATCTGACCAACTTCTGGTATTCCTTGTGCTAAACATAAACAATGGAGTTTATTTTAAGATGTTGTCTCTCTGCTTAAAATAATTTGTGTGACCATTTTGGACAGATTTTCAAACATCCTTTAAAATACTATCAGCATCAGAACTCAGCACAGTTATGGTACAGAAAAAATTAAAAGAAGTAATGCTTTTTTTTCTCTTCTGATGTAATGTGGGCTTATACATTGATTTATATGCGTTGTCATCACAGTATCATAAAAGAGCTTCTTCACCTTTATGTATCATACTCAGAATACTCCATTTAAAAGCCATGGTTCCTCCAACTGTGAGCATTATTTTTTTAAGCTCTGCAAAATTTTTACTTATTACTAACCCCCTTTCAAATTCTTCAGCACCTTCACCTTGTAGGGATAATTACATGAATCCATTAAGTTGTTTATCCTTGACAGTGAAGCTAAATCCCAGTGTTTTACCTTGAACTTCATCTTTCCTACTGCCTTCAAACCAAATCAACAAGACAAAGTGTTTCAAGAAAGCAGTGTTTTCTGCCTCTTTTCTCCAAGCAGTCTGTTCTTTTCTTATCCAGTTAACTAGCTGACTGCAGAATGTTTACAGCCTTATCTGACAAACTAATTTGGTCTTTCAACTGCATGACACCCAAAAAGATGCGACACTAATTAGCCCACTTGTACTTAGTGCTGGGAGGCCTCACCACCATCTAGTCTTGTGCTTAGCTACTCATGAACGGGTCTAGTACTTAGATCAGAAGATCATGTGCTTAGCTATAGAAAATAGAATTAGATGTTGGATGTTCTCTTTAGGCATAAATAATTAGATATCTAAATAAGTAAAAGTAAAGTTGTTTATATGGTAAAACAAATTTCAAAGAACAGACTTTAATTCTCAGTGTTATTTCTTGCACACCATTCTAAAAAATGCCTGATATTTTGAGGTGTTTATTTCTTCAAAGTTTTCAAGACAATAAGAGGTATGGTTTCTTAGCACTTCTGAAAATTTGGATCTAGTTACTACTTTCATTTTGTTAACTATCTTCTGCCGTGAAATCACATACATACAAATAGCAATGCAGTATTTAAAATAATTACATTTGCTATATAAAAAAATGTACTGAGTTGCTGTGTCTTTCATAATGTCTTATGCTTCATTAAAAATGACATCATAGATGTCCAAGTGGTAAAACTGTTCTATGACTCTGGAATTTGAGAAAACCGCCAGGTGCCATGAAAATCACTATGAAGGCATTATTTGGCATTACTGCTCTGATATATTTAATGGGCCAATACATAAAAGCTGTCTCTACCTTGCCACTTTAGAATCTGTCTAATGTGAACAAAGTGTACCATTTTAATTTTGAACATGTGCAGACTTTTATATGAAAGTAAATAGAAAATCAGAGTCAGTCAGTAAACCTCAGTCAAATTGTTTCACAATACCCTGAGAAGGAAAATCAACTTATCTGATGACCCCTAGAAGTTAGAATGTCATGTTTGCTTTTTAAATCACATAATATTGAATATTGTACATGTTGCCAAGGACCATATAAGTAAAAGAAATACAGAATGTCTACATTGTCCTGCACTGCAGCAGCGAGATAACAACTTAAATGAGTTCATTCTACTACTGGGAAGAGCCTAACTGTTGCAAAACAGAGCAGTGTGCTTTCCTCTAGTTATTACTGTGCAGATGGTAGCATATATAGTCTTCTGGGGTTTGCACTGTCAAAAGATACTAGATACTGTCATATGATATTCACTACAAAACTTTCAGTGGTATTTGACCGTGGTGAGATGTCCTCTTTTATATGTTGCTGGAAAAATTAAGAGCATGACTGCTCTATTAGCTGCCTAGCACTGATGCTGTGCTAGAAATGACCACTGCTGCTAAACTGCTACCAAGATGCTTTGTGTTAAGGCTCTGTTATCCACTCGGAGCCAGATGAGCTATTTACCCTGAGATACTAATTTCACTATTTCAGCTAATCAGTCAGGATTATTTTCCTTGAAGGGTTCCATAGCAAGCAGATACAGAGTGAAATAAAATTTCCTGTTGTGGTTAGCTATATTAGTATAAATCTGAATGTAAATAAAACTGAACCAGTAGACTTGGATCCAGTTCCTCAGTCCAGAGAAGCTTCACTGTTGTAGTTATTCTTATGCCCTATCCATAATGGGTGTGTTGGTCAGTTCAGTTAAATTGGAATACTTAAGCTAGCAAAATATCATCATTTACATTTGATTTTTTACAAAATTAATTTTTAACATCGCTGCAGTTTGAAAAACATTTGGACTAATACGTTTGCATGTTTCCAGAAAATGGAATAACTTGACAAGATTGTACATTGTCAAAAAAGTAGGTTTTAAATAAATATGAGAAAAAATTATTGTCATTGAAACTTTAATTGGAAGACTCTGTATAATGGATTAGGGAGAGTACTCCCTTTTTAGTTATAAACTGGGTCTGCAATCAGTATTTTGAAAAGTTGTTACACTCATTTTGAGTAACTGCAGCAGTGGAAATCAGATGGATAAGAAGGATACATCAGTCTGTTCTTTCCTATCGTCTGGTACATGCGGTGTCCTGATCTCCTGATCTGCAAAGGGTATTCATTCACTGTATGCCCTTCACCACTATGTTTGTCCCATTTCCTACACAGTGAAGCGATCACATTGTGGACCTTGACAGTTGAACTGGTATGTCACTGAGTTTTGCTGGCAGTGTACCCTATGTGATTAAGGAAAGATACACAGAATATGTTCTGCAATACACAAATTACAATGGGATACTAAGGTGTTATAAATTTCTTTCTGTAAAGTTATTGGTTACAGAAACTGAAGGGTGTATTTGCATGCCTATTCTTATCTTTATTTCTTTTAATTTTTTTCATCCTAAGGAGTCGTATTAATTTCCAGTTCACTGCACTGCAATGGCAGAGCAGTATCATTCTTTCCAATTTTGAAGACAATGTCATGATTTAGTTGTGGAATAGGTTGATGTAAACACATTTAAATTTAGAAGAATTTTGGACACCATCTATATTAGGTCTCCTGGGCACTAAGACACCTCACATCACTAAAAACTGTCTGTTTCTTTCAGCATCTGTTTCACTGCAATCTGAGATCAAATATTTTGGTCAAAGAATTCTTTCAGGATACAGCCATTGAGGAGGAAATAGAGAGGAGTAAGGGGGTTACAGAGCTGCTCAATTCTGGTCAGTAAAAAATCAGGAAAAGGTTGAAGATGATGATGCTGTTGGGTGCTACAGAGCTAACATAAATATGTAGTATGTGTCTTCTGTTTAAACTGCCTTGAAAGTACGGTGTTCTCTAAGCTATTTTTGCAACCTGGGCTCATCTGTAAATACATTTCATTTTTTCCCAAATACAATAGATTAAGTCAAATGTTATTATCATGGCAGGTCATATTCCATTCTCACCTACACCACTGTAATGTGAAATCAAGTGGCATGCAGTGGTGTACCAAAAGTATTGTCTCACTAATTTCGTTGTTACTTCCATATTCTGTATTTTAGCAGGGAGGATGATATATAGTGAGAAGGGTAAAATCGATTTAGGTTATCTCCTTAAGGTTTCCCACTGCCTACGTTGCTGGAATTTTATGATTTGAGGACTGAACTGTTAAAAATCACAATAAATTTCTGCTCTTTTGGGGTACTCTAGGCAACTATACTAATTATTGATTTTCTTAGATGCCCGTCACTTCAGTTATCATTATAATTTAATGGTTATCTGGTCAAAGAACCATAGACTGCCAGTGAAAATGCAAACAGAATGCAATAGTTTGATAAAGTTCAATAAATGTAGGTCAGTGTGAATTTATAAAATTATGCAGTTCTATGCAGAATTATTAAAATCTGTATATTGCTGAAACCATCACTGGAAGACCTTTCTAAAAGTGCTAGCAACAATATTATATGTGTATTTTTAACCTTTATACAGACAGCAGGAGCACTGTCAACTGGATTTGCATCTCATAACTGGAATCAACACCACTGCCTACTGCATAATAGAGTATCAGAATGACAATAAATTACCTTGTCATATGAAAATGTTTTATTTTCAAACTATATAAAGGAGACTATTTTATCATGAACAAATCAATAGCTACTTTGTAGAGTTGTCACCTAAGATAATTTTTAATTGTGGTCTTTGAGCCTATTTTCAATGATATAAAACATTCATTATGATAAGGAAAACACACTTTGTGTTACCCAGTATAATCGCTTTTTAAACAAAAGAATGCATCCTACACTTGTGCTAATCAACGTTGATATTCTTCTGATCTGTTGAATGATTTTCATATTTATTACATATTTCTTCTATGAAGATATTAATAAAATTCTTTTTGGGAAAAACTGAGTAGACCAAGCTTATATGGGAAGCCAATTTTGTAGTAAGATGCAGCAGATGCTGCTAATATACGGAGATAAACTTTAAGCTAATGAAAACATTACATGCTAAAGATATTACCCACTTGTTTCAGTTATAACAGTTTAATAAGCACTACTATTCCAACTATGAGCCATGCAAAAGTCAGATTATTTTAAAAAAAGAACAAGATTATTAATTAACCTAAAATACTGTTTGCACTTACAGAACTCTTCTTCCCCCCAAAAAATTGACAAAGCTTTAAAAATATGGGAGAACTAATCTAGCCATATTCAGTTCTCCCACTTCACACTGAACCATTACAAGCTAATCCTGAAGCATATTTGATCCACAATCTACAGGGTATTATGCGTCATAACTAGTATTCATAATATGTAGTTTCAAGAAAAGATTGTTTACTATTGCTCAATGAACCTATGATATGTATGAACAAAGAGAATGGTGGCAGTGACTGTAAGGGTTTAATCGAAACATCTGTTAATTCCAGTGAACTTTCAATTGACTTTAATGGAATTTGGATTTGTTTTCTTTGGGAAGGTATACATGTACAAGGTCAGAAGCATGAAACTTCTCAATAAACTCATTTATATGTGAGCTATCTGGAAGTCTAATTCTATTTGAAAGTCTTAAGTTTATGTCTTAAGTATCACTTATGCTTGTACATATTTTCCTGCATGGTAACAGTGACCTCCCCTGCACAGTGCATAACGTATTAGTATTAATCTGCTAATGTGTGAAACAATATATACATTCCAACTGCTTTTCTCTGCTTTTGTTGCTCCTATTCACATTCTTGAAAGTACGATAAAAGAGATGAAAGTTTCAGGTTCAAATAGCTTTAGAATAAATCTATATTTATACTAAAAGATCTGTGCTTTCCAGTCAAGCAATGTTTGAACTACTGTGTAGCCCTTGTTTTGTACTGCCTCTCAGGAGAGAATCATCTTGGGATCTATTATCCCTGAGACAGAGTTGTCTGCATGTTCTCTACAACTCTACAGAGCAGTACAACACATGGTAGAAATATTTTAGCACAACCGACAAAATGTGTAGGCTGCAAAAGTACGTTAAAAATTATTTGCAATTCCATAAAACCATTCAAACTTTAAAATGGATTATTATACAGCATTAATGAGGACATCTGATAATAAGGAAGGATCATAATGATTTGGATGACAGAATTGTCTGAAAAGATCATGAATCATGTTGAACTTCAACAATTATTTTAGAATTCATTTAATTTCAGCAAATAATGATTATTAATCATTCATTCAAAGTACTCTGGTAAATTCAGATTAATTACAATGGGAAGCATTTTGCATCCCATTATCATTACATCTGTAATACAAATTTATATTTTTATCATTATTTGGGGGGTTTCGTCACCAGTTATTTTATAAATAACTAAGGTTCCATATCCACTGTTGGGAAGAAGTACGTGAGTATGTAAGAACATGAATAAACTGTAGTAATATGTTGATAGACATTTCATTGGTTACAGATAATGGTACCAAAGGCAAATAGAAGATTCTGTAATCAAAAAGGATCAAGAAGTAGTATTAAATATGTAAAACATGGATCATGCACTCTGATACCGAAGGTAATGTGGCATAAAATAAAAGGAAAAGGTTGATACTCTATGCATTGCCTATTTATTCATTTGTTTATGACTGATTGATGTAGAACAAAGAGTTCCCAGGTAAAAATGCTTATGTATCTGCATGCAGTGACTCTGAAATCTGTTCCTTAAGGACAAAGAAAGGTCACCAATCTCTCCAACTCCTAGTTCTTTGTCAAAAATGGACACAGTTAATGAGGTTTGTTTGGTACAGCACAAATTCTCAGACACAGATAGAGATCCTTTCAATGGAAACAAATTTGTTTGGCTTTACCAGGTTACTTAGCGATTAATAATAGTCTTGAGATGCAGGTCAGGAAGGTCATCATCCCTGCTTGCCAACACAATCTAAAATGTGCAGCTAGCCCAGCTCTACAGGCTTTAAGGCCCTGAAATGCTATGCATAAAGTAAAACAGGCTATTTTCCAACTTCTTTTTTCATATTAATAAGCAATTTTCAAGAGAAGGGTGGCAAAATGGGGGCCATGCCACTCTAAGTAATTCATTTATTTTGCAATTTAATCTTATGTTGGAAAAAAATTACACTGCTGCAAAAGCATAGCATGGTGATTTTTAAACGTCAGTGTGCTTCATAAGTAACCTTGTTTGAAATATTGTATTAGTAGCCTTTAACAGTAAACTGCAACAAAAAAATATTTCCAAAGATTGAAACAGACCTATATGTCTTTTCCTATCTTCAATTTATTTCCTTTTAGTTCTATTTTTTCTTTTACATTTGAACTCATGTGTTTAATTACTTTTTAATTTTTTTTACATGTTTTGGTTGATAATATTTGAAAGACAGCATGAAAAAAATTCTACATTGCAACTTGTTTTTAAGAATGTGACTTCATAGTGTTCTTATTTACAAAGCTGTTATTGCTCTTTCACATATTTTGATTAATTAATTTAATATGATAATTAACATAGTAAGAATAAGTCTGAGTCACAATCTTAAAAACAATATTTTTAAGCAATATGGCTTTCCCATGGGATTATTCATATTAACGAACTTATGCATGTGCATATTTTGACCGGATTCGATCCTTGTCCTGGAGTGTCGTGGTTCGCGCTCATTGAAACAATGCAGAGTATTAATGTGGATCTCTCTAAATAATCTATTTTGGGGGAATATTGGTATTATTCAGATATGTGAATAATGTATTTTTCTTTGCTTTTGATTTTATCATGTACACACATGCTTAACAAAATAAAAGACTAGAATTTACTCACTTAATTAACTTTTAAACAATCTAAATGCTTGACTGAATATGCATGGTGTCTTTGGCACATAGGTTAATTTGAACTAGCCATTTTTTAATAACAAAAACAACAGTGGTTAATCAAACTAACCTTTTTTGACTGGGTCAAAAAAATTACATACATGTGCACTGTGCACAATGGCACAGAATTTCATTTCTTACAGAACATCAATTCACTCCACTGTTTGCATAATTTATAACAAGCCTGGCTCTATGAAAAAAAAGCCATTGAGGAGGAAATCTCCCATTTTCTGTTACAGTTTTCCTCTAAACACTCAACTAGAATAATACATTTTCTCCATTCTTCAAGAACTGGTTATTAGATGGAGTTCCTTATTTCTTTTACAATGAGAGAATTTCCTGCTACCTGTTGCATAGGGAGATGTGCCCATTTAAATGACCTCATGTATTTGCAAAATACTGCCATGCAGTGACTGATGGGGTAGTTCCATTCCTGTTTCTTGTGGTGGCCTGTACCATTGTTACCAGACCAGAGTAGAAAGTGACCTGTGCAAGAAACCTAACTTCTTGGAAACTCCTCTTAAGGATGGTCCTAAACGGTTCACATCCAATTCCCCTTGATGCCTAGGTTCTCAACTTTACACAAAGCTCAAGGATTCAGGAGTGTCTGCTATCCTATCTCATTCCTTAAAGTCTCCCTTGTTTGCCTATCAGAAGGAGGTGTTGTAAGGCAGTAACTGTAACATGATTGCACAATTTTTACCTTGAAACCGTTTGAAGGAAAATCACTAAGTTCTAATAACTTCTTCTTAGAGAAATTAAAACTAAAATTACAAAGACAAATAAGGGCATCTATGAATGCTATCTTATCAAGCTATAAAAACACATGCATTGACATATACTTCAAAATAATAAACAATATGAGCTAACATACTGTCCATTGTTTTTAGAATTTTAGTCCTGTTTCTTCACAATTATGTCTATGTAGAATCCTGCTGCTTTGGAACTGAACTAACTGTAATTTTGCATTCCAGTCATGTCAATATACTGCTGATACATAATAGCAAAACACTGTGAAGCTATAAAAGGGTTAAAGTAAAATAAAACATTATCACATTTTTTATTACTGTACTATAACTAACAGACTTATTTTATTACAGGAAAGAATTACAAAAGTACACGGAAATGAAGGAAAATGAAGAGAAAAGGAAAGACCTAGAAAAGAAAGAAAAGGAGAAGAAATACCAAGCCAGAAAGATGCATTACCTCCTTAGCACTGAGCAGGTTGGTATACCTATTCCTGACAGCTCATGCAAACCACTTGGGCCCCCAGCCTGACAGAGATAAACTAGCAGGCTGAATGGGACATGACTTGTTGAAAAGATATCACAAAGACACTACTTCGAGTTCAATTTAGTGCTTTTCTATGGGCAAGAGCAGGTACCATGACTATTCCGTGGCAGCGGCTTCATAGAGGCAGCATCAGCACTGCTGGCAGAAAGAGACCATGTCAGCAGTTTGATCTGGCACTGTGATAACACAACACGAAGGGCATAACCTCGCTTTAAAAACTCATTTTGACTGGCTTATTGTTATGTTGTTGCACTTGTCAAGAACTAACAAGTTATTAAGCTGAGAAGGGATTTCATTCTTTTTTTCCCTTTTTTTAATTGAGCTAATGCTTGGGTTGGTTCTGTGTTCTGCTTGTTTTTAGGATTGATTGTAAATATAGGCTTTCAGCTAAAGCTTTTCCTAGAACTGCCTGAATCAGCTTATTTAGTGTGATTGTTTTCACATAGAAATGCCTCATAAATTTTAAATATGTACTGATTACTTTGTTTTGTATTGATAAAATTGGTATGTTTTTTCAAGATTTTGCATGTAAAGCTACTTTACAGACAGGTGAATATAGCAGCTGATACGTCTGATGCAGAATTTGTATGATTGGTACACGTTGCAGGATTTTTTAGTCCCCATTCCTGAACTTCTGTAAAAAAATGTGTCCATAAATGTTTGGTAGCTCATTGTTCTTCATAAGAATAAGGAATTAGTGTGCAATCAGAGTATGCTGGCATAAACAATGTGCTTGCTTTCCATAGGTTAATTATAATCTGTGTGGAAGAACTGTTAATCCTAAAGAATCAGGAAAAGTACCATGACACTTAGTTACAGAATATTAAATCTTCCTCTAGCTTTAGGACTAGTTTCTGATCTATCCACTAAATGCTAAATGGAAATATAGTTTAATTAACTGGATATCAGTTATAAAAACTTTATTTGTAAATCAAATTTAAGTTATTTTATTTGAAAAAAGACCTTAATAAAATATTAGTAAAAAAAAATAAATTTCTAAGTGACTTTTAGACAGGGGAGCAAGTTAATAACTGAAATTAGTTCACAATAATTGAATAATTGCAGGTCTAGAATATTAAGAATAATCTGCATAGTGGTTTTAGTTTGTTTTGAACTCTAGAAAATTGGGAATTCTTGTTTTGAACAGAACATTTTATGTAAATGAATGCATAAACAATGGTACGTTTACGTGGAGTACAGAAATGGTCAGGTTAGAGACACTGAATGGCCTGTGGTCTAAAATGATTATAGTAAACTTAGTTCTCTTCTAATGATACTGGCTTAACCAGCTGTAATGCACTTTTAAGGAATGGGAAGTAGTGCTGTATTTCATCCATTCACTTGGAGAACTGCTGGTAGAGGGCAGCAGTAACTATTATGTTCTGATTAATTTAGGTTTCTAATTTTACAGAAGTAGAATTACCTGTGTTTTACAGAACAAAAATATGCTTGGCTTTGCTTGCTCAGATGGCTTGTGAATACCGGGGCTCAGAGCTCATAGAATTTTTGCTTTATCACTAAACTATGTTCCAATAACCATCTTCTTTTGCAGGTAGTATTTTGAGGCATGAATGAGTTTAAATCAATGCAACACCTACAGACAATCAAAAAACCAGCAAAGATATAGATGAAGTAGACTATTTGTTGCAATCAAAGTCTGTATTCTACAACTGCACGTAACTATAGAATTTGATATCTTGCTAAGACACAGGGCAAATTATTTTTGTGCAGAATTTACTGGTTTGATGTTCTATATCTGATATTTTACTCTCTATGTGCCTTGTCTTCTGACCTGACTACAGCTGTATCTTACTGTCTACAAAGGATAGTTAATTGGATTACTGAGAATGGTCTATTCATGTTTCAGCCAGCAAAAGTTAACACTTTAAAGTGAGTTAAGGAAAAACCGTAAGTTTTAAGCAGGGAGTATAGGAAATGAAAATAGGAGGTTGGTGAGCTGGGTGTATTGTAGAGTCATATATTAACTAAAGCCCAGTGAATTATAGAGATGGTCTGCTAAGGTTTGCTGTAATCTTCTCCCCTTCCTGCCATGCATAATGAGCTGCAATGATGGAGCTGAACCACTTCCATGTATGCAGGCTGCAGATGTTCAGATGGGTTCTATAGACAGCACTGCAAAATCTGTATTTCAATAACTGTTTCAAATATATCCTATAGTTTCAATATTTTCGTGTTACTCTAGGCAAAAATGGTGAGAAAAGGTTGTTTACTTATTAACAGATAGAAATTAATTATGGTACTCCTCAGCTTTAGTAAAGAAAGGCATGTCAAATTCCATTTTCAACTCCCTAGAAGCTGATGCCCAGACACCCATCTCAGAAGCATGTTACAGGTTAAAGAGGTAGATGATCAAACATTGTAGCATTGAACAATATAGTAGATGATACAGTTATCCTTATTGGCCTTAAAGTCTGTGAATCCTTTGTTGTTTGCAGAATTTGCTCTTCTTATTCCACAGAATTTTAAATTTATTTATATATATATATATTATATTAATACATATATATATATAATGTTTGCCCATGCCTAATTGCTAGCATTATTTTACATTTCAAAAGGTGAAAAATAAGAGTTCTAGTGTCATGAATGTACAGGGGTGTCTAGTATGAGTTATTTTGAAGTCAACCTGATTTGTCTTTTTCGTTCATTGCATTGCTATTTAAGCATTTATTTTTAAAATAAGCTGTTACCCCATAAAGAAAAAAGGACAAAGAAATGGATATTAAAATCTGAATTATTATGCATTATTTGTTGTTGCTGGTACCAAATACATACACAAAGTCTTATATAGACAGATGTGAGCTTTCTTTGATTACTTTCCAAGCCAATCTGGAGCTATAACATGGGGCTGAACCCAAACTAATTATCCCTGTTGAGAGCCACCGTATATTAGTCCAAGAATTAATGCAGTTACACAGCTTCTAGTCAGCTCCAAATATGGGTAGAATAAGTGTAGGCGTGCTTTAAACTCAGGAACAAGGAATTTCATATGCCTACAAAATATAACATAGACATCCTACATTTAAATTGTTTATCTGCAGTGTGTCTGTCTGTGATGTGTGTATTGAGTACCATCACTATGAAACTGATGTTCAGGGAAATAATTGGATGCTAAAAATTGGTATTTTACTATATTTTACAATTTTCCTATAATCTTCTTGCAAATAGTTGACTGAGTATAGAAACTTACCCAAACACCACTATTTCCCATTGCTACTTGTAGAAATGCATTACATTTGCAATAACATTTTAATCCACATAAGAACAAAGCAGTTCATTTGAATAAAATATATTAGTATTTTAGCAAAGAAGCTTAAAGAAAAGAAAGTTAGGATATTTGCATAATAAATAATGCTAAGTAATAATACTAGCATAATGTTAATTTGCTGTTAATAATATATATTAATAATATACTTATTCACTGTCTTTCTGTGTAAGTACACTGTGATGCATCTTACCAACTCCAGAACAGTTTTTTGTTTCACTAAAAACAAGCTATATATTTTTTCTGTAGTACCAATAATATCTATGCAACACATATACAATATAACCCTATTTGTAGGCACGAAAGTAGACTTAAGAAAGTAATTTTTTATTTAATTTAAATTAAAGTAGTTGCCAAATAATGTCTAGAGAAATAAAACATGAGCTGTAGAACTTCATGCTTCTGAAATATAGAGCTTTTGACCAATCATATATATGCCAATACTATCAATATCTTGTCAAACAATGTTACACACAACAGCTTCTTTTGTTTGAAGGAAGTTTCTCCTTCACAATTTTCATCATTATGAAAAAACTCAAGAGCCAAGCACATGCTTTCTTATTGTGTGCTAAGTTACATCTTCTGCTCCACATATTGGTTGCTCTGTGCAAGAGATTACAGTGTTAAATACAGCAAGAAATAAATCTGTGAGGTGGCAGCTCCGAGGTTTCCAAACTCAATTCTGTTATTAAAAAAAGGTCCTCTATATTTGAGATTCCAGAATTTATATACAATATATAAAACTGTTTTCCCTGTCTGGTTTTACCTTAACAGTCTGATAAATTCTGGCTTCACGATGAATATGATGAAAATTGCAGTATATATTTAAGAAGCCTTTGCTTTTGTTAAGGCTATTTTTTAGTAACACAACAGAAATAACAGTTCAGATGTATTTTTGTCATTGTTTTTATCAAATTTTTCATGAGCCACATTGTGATTTCTTATTGAGACATGAAACTTATAACAATTAAGTTTTTCTTATTAGTCCATAATCACTGTATGCTATTTCCACTACAGTAGTAATGATCCTTTTTTTTAGTTGTCAGTGTAATGGTTTTGAGTTAAAACTCTCCCCCAGACCACCACAGTAATTCGCAGCCACTCTCCCTTCCCCCCAGACCCTGCTGTACAAATCCAGGAGAAGGTAAGAGAGGCTAAGAATACAAAGAAAAACAAAACAGGCAAAGGCTAAGTGAATATATATAATGTATTAACACTAATATGTAACTAACATACTACATTGGTGGTTCAGTGGTAGAATTCTCTACTACATATACAATAATCGGAAAATAAGTGACCCCCCCAGAAATAAACAGTGTTTCCCGGAGAGAAGATAGGGAGAAAATCCCTCCCCCTATCACAGAGAAAATTAACAATCCAGAAGACAGATTATTTTAAGCCAACAAGAGAAAACAAATCATTACGCTCCTCAGATAGCAGAATATGCCGCTCCGGTCTGGACAGAAAGAGCAGGGGAAGATGGCTCCCTCGGTCCCCGGAAAAGGAGGAGAGTCACCACCCCCACAATGCCCTTTTAGTTACGTAGAAGAAGTTGTGTGGGATACCTGGGAATTGTAGGTTTTTTTCAGCCACAATCTGGCTGTTTTTTTTTAAAAAGGGCCAAAAAGAAAAATCAAACTATGACAGTCAGTAATAAATTAACTACTTATTCAATGGGTTTTTTTCTATTATAAGCATGTTCACCTATGCAGATTCTCCTTCTATATCCCTGTACTTTCCCTTTCTATATTAACAAAATTCACCATAATTGAATAAATTCTTACTTCTGCTCTTTGTCAGATTTGCAACGCTGACATCCGTAGAAAGTGCCATCCTTTGTGAAGTGCTGACAAACCATGTTTAGGGTCAATGAAAGTTAGAATCACTGAATACATTGATGGCACTTTGTAAAAGTGGATATGAAGCGACCACATTTATTGAAACATGTGGTTGTGTGAGTCCTGTGATTGGTATTTCCAGCCTTCTAAGAAATTTTGCATGTGGCCTTTGTCTTACAATTATGATTAGAATTAAATATATAATAGACTAAATCCAAAGATCAAATATCAAGCTAGAATGCAGACCTGTATTATTAAACTGTCTTCAATGCTGAGATGAGTCTGTGAGCAGAAGCAAGTGTGTCAGGTGCTTCTAGCTCTACTGTTGCTACCCAGGTGGAGGACCTTCAAGTCCACAGTATAGTGTGGAGCAGAAGGCAGTGGTAACTGAAAGGAGCCAGGGCAGGAGAAGTGGTGGAAGTAGTAGACTGGTGTGTGTCTTGTAAAGTCATTGACATCAGGAAAAGCTTCCTATGGAAAAAGTCTTCAGCCTTTTGCTTTTACAGTTTCTCCTGTCACTGAGAAAAGGATTTAAGAATCAGCAGAGCAACGAATCTTTTCCCTTTACTCTGTAGTTTTTTTCCCATACAACCAAAGGTACTGAGTGAGGTAAAAGAGAATTTTAGTTCTGTTTTTTCCAACTTTCCTTTGTTTTTTAACAGATAAACCATATTTACCTCTTGTCAGAGGAAATTAATATACAACTGGTTCAGAAAGCCAAAGTTCTGTGTGATATAATGTCTAGAGAAGCTTTGTCACACGATTACAAAATATATTTTGACATTATTGTGAATGTTATACATTCATCACTTAAGCTTATCATTGCTCTGGCTGGTGGACTGTGTCCCAGCCTCATTTCCAAACCTGGACTTTCTGCTTTGTGATAAATCATGCTGAGATTAGATGAGCTAATACGCTCCTCTGATTTGCAGGATCTTCTGTTCTATCTATCTGAATGCTTGAACTATTGAGACTTTGACACAAATTAATCATGGAGTTGTGTGTGTATCCCTACTCTTGATTTATGTACAGGATCTTCTTTCCATTGAGCTCCGATCAATTAGAACATCTAACTGACTCAGACTGAAGGCACCTCTGGCCCAGCATTTTATCTTTGACTGTGGCCAACAACATGTAACTGGGGAAAAGCAATAAAATGGGGAAATAGAGCAGTATAATGACATGCCAAGAATACTCTCCTAGTTTCCAGCAATTGTTCATTGAAGAACTTGTAGTATTTTGTTGTAAGGCTTTCTATTTTTGGATTATTAAGTTGTTAACTTTTTGCTTCTGTATTCCTTCATTTCCTGCCTCTTTTCATACTCAGAGGAGAAATAACCTAAACAGAGAGAGCGCAATGAGAGATCTAGGCCCATGACACTAACAAGCTCTCCAATTATGCTTCCTTAGGAGACCAAGTTCACTTGTACTCCTTACAATATTGTTTTGCAGCTTAGTCATTTCACAGCATATACTGTCTCTGGTATTCCATTACAGCAGAATATTCAACTGCAAAGTGCCTTATTCTTTCTCTACAATTTTGTGATGTTCTGTGGATTGCCTCTTCCACTCCATGTAGTTTCCTCTGATATCCTTTGGCAGTTTGTGAACAGATACTGCTTGTAAGCTTCTAGATAATTTAGAGCTGCTAGAGAAGAACAAAGCCCATGTGTAATACTAGGCCATTTTTTTGTTGTAAAAGTTACAAAATATATGACATTTCTTTTAGTAACTGCTAGTAACAAGGCATGAGTTATCATTTTGGATTGCAGTAGTTCCTTCAGTTTTCAGTGCCCATTTGAATGTGTCACCATCTCTCTGTTTGGTCAATGCTAATGTGTTTAGACAGAAGGTTGATATTTGTCCATATTTATTCCCATTGAATGCATTGGAAGGGATTACTTGTAGGGAAATAATAACTGATGTTATAAAATAAGGAAGTATTTTTAATGGAGCTTGTCTTGACTAGGATAACCCCTTCCAAGGAGACATAAACATGTGAGACACTAACTATGCAACATTTTAGCACTATAGAAAAAAATTTAAAAAAACTTGGTAAAAATAATTCTGTGAGGAGGAAGGAAATGTTAGCAACAAGTGAGTAACAGTGAAAAGTTCTAATTTCAACAATGAGAACTGAATTTTTCCATTCTTTGTCTCTTTGTGTAGTACACGTACAGCATAAGCAATTCTACTTTAGGGTAGTGGGACTCATTTAGCAAAATGCATAGACTCTGGATTAGGGCCTTTATGTATAAAAGTAGCAAAAAACATGCCCCAAGATTACCTTTCAGCTTTTGTTTTTCAGACGAGTTACATATTGATTTTCTGTAGTTATTGTAGAATTCAAAACTTTATTATTTTTATCAATTGTGTTCAATTGTGTTATTTCGTGTTCATCGGCTCATAAAGTAAAATATTTTAAATTCAAATTTTATTCAATACTAAGGTACTTCTTTATTACATTTTCCTGTCAATGGAGGTGGCAATTCATAAACATTGCACTGACTCTATTTATCCCCTTTCTACACTTCTGGAAATCAGGAGTTAATTCTATTACATCAGGTGTTAAATGTTCTAAATGAGGAAGAAAAAAGCCACAAAATCCTTCCTGGAACAGGCTGATGAATAATGAGAGGACACAACTGCTTCTAACCTAATGTACTGTCCTGTAAGAACTTGAAAAACAATTTGTCTAAAATGACACCGTTTGACACGCACCCTCTCTCTGGACATCTGACAGTTTTATTCTTATAAAGTTGAGGGCTCAGTGGATAAAGCTCTGGCCTTTGATCTTCAGATCCACAGTTTAAGACAAAAGGCTGAAAGTCTGGCCATTTGAGCCTGGTCCCAAGTGAACAGTCCACATCACAAAATGATTATACGTAATTTGTTACTATTGGCAGTGTCTGTTCATGAAAGGCCAAGGACTGAGCTAGCATGAAGAATGAATTAGCTCTTACCTTTTAGATTTTATTTCTTCCCTCTTTACTGTTGTAATTTTATTATCCTGTCTCTAAAACATTCAGGGGGTGAAATTATCATTCATTATAAGTACTAATACTTCCTGAAGATGAACTAAAATGGTTAATTTTTTTTTAATGTGGGTGCCTCAATCACTGAACATCCCCACCTATCCCTGGGTGTTTAATATCCACTCATCACTTCTCTGCCAAGAAGTCAGATATTTCTGAGTACTTTCCAAAGCTTGTACCATAAAAAATCTCATTTAAATTAGAGGCGAGAGTGAGCTTTCTGAGCTCTCAGGCAGACTTGCAGCTACATTTAAATAGCATTACTATATAAAGCTCTTCCTGCTACAGTGTTCTGTTTCTATAAAATATTATTTCCAAAGGATTCTCAATTTACATTAAATCCTTCTTACAGTACTTGTGACAGGTATGTTTGATCAGCAAGTCGTCTTCATGTATTCACTTTCACATTGGAAGCCAGATGTATCATCCTATTCATAGGTATTTGCTATAGGAAAATCATTCGACTCCTGTGCCTCATGGGGTGCTATACACACAATCTCAGTTCACTTGAAAGATATCTCAGTTAATGTTACTTAATGTTTCTGTCAAAAAGAAGGACAAAGTAAGGTAAACTGAAAGCAGACAGTAACTGGGCTGTTTGTGATGCTGGAAGACACTATACCTGAACAAAGAAAAGTATTTACTTCTAGAAGTTTAGTTCCACTGGATCTGAATTCCAAAAATGACCTTTACTTGATTTGTGCACACAACTAAAAATCTTTAGTTCTCTTGTAATTTGACTTCAGCTCTTGCCGTTTAAAAAAGGAACACTCAGGACTGTAATTCTGCTACTCAACACAGTACCATGGTGATCTACAAGGAAGGCATGTGTTCGAAGGCCATATATACCTCCAGAACCTGTCTGATGCACATCCTTCCAAGACCGTTTAGTGATGAAGTATACAGCTTCTGTAGATTGTCCAGTTTTACTCGTATCCTTTTCAATCAGCCTTTTTTTTTTTTAATCTAAGAAGGGGTGGTTGTCTGCCTAGGGAGGTCAAGTACAACGAAAGTCAAAACTAAGATGGCAAGCGTACTGATCTTCATGCCCAGGAAAGGGTAACTCTGTAGGTTAGGAAACAATGGAAGAAAATGGAGAAGTGCTATTTGCTTGCACCATAACCTACTTCCTATAAGAAATAGATGACTATGCATTTCAGGTGTATTTCTTCCTAGTGTCAGTGGAAAGTACTTCCTTCCCATTCACTCTTCTTCTAAGTTTCATTCTAAGTGACAGTGCTTCCAACAGAAATCAATCATTTCTACCTTTACCACACTTTCCAGAAAACAAGCTATTTACATCCTGTTTTTTGAAGATAATGAGTGAATGAGCTTAAAATTAGAACAAATTTAATAATTTTAAGTATGCTCCACAACAATATTACAAACTTTATTTTCCCCCAAAGCTGCTTATTATAAAATCATTTTGTTTTGTTTGATAATTGGATATCTGTGTGCAGAAATGAGAGTTTACACTGAAAAATCATCTGTCATTAGGAAGAGATTAAACACAATAAGACATAAAGTTTGAGTACTGTTTTCTGATTGATCCTCTACAAGCTTATTTGTTTAAAGGCATGTCCACATAGACATGGCAATATTTCTCAGAGCTGCTTCTAAATAGCTTGTTACTAACCATGTCACTCATACTAAGCATATGTTATTACAGCATAGCAGCATCTCTGTATCTGCCATTTATTACAGAGTATAGCATCTCTGCATCTAGCATTAGTCATTTAAAAATCCACTAGCTAGACTGTCCCTGTACTTAAACTGTCTTTTTCAGCATCTGAATTGCATAATCTCTATTCGTGTGGATTTTTTCTAGACAATAAACTTCTTGCTCAACTCCTGTGGGTAGGATTAATGGCAGAGTTTAAAGGACAAGCTGTGTGATGTATCAAAATTGTGCATGCTGAGATCTTAGAAAAACATGACCACATTTTGTGTATTACTGTCAACTGGGGTGCCAAAAGGGTTGGATTGCTGCAGGGTTAGAAAACCAGTAAGGGTGAGTTATACATTGAATGTTGGCTTTGTGTATGCTGTGGTCCACACATTTAAGGAAGATCTGTAACACAAGGAAATTACAATGTAGTGCAAATATCAACTAAATAGCTCATATACAGGGCCATGTTCACACACACTTACACAGAATGGAGCTCCACTGGCGTTCCTGAATTTGTTACTATGGTAAATTTTGTTGATTTATGGTAGTCCATCTGGTATTTATACAAGTTTGTTGTGATGTATGGTCTTGCTTAGGTAATTTTTGAAACTATCATATCAGAAGAAGCACATGCTAAGTAAGAGATAAGTGCATAACAAGAGATAGGTTAGGAATGGCATGGGAAAAGCCATGAAGATAAAATGCCTTACATTTCTCAACAGCAAACCTTCTTGTTGATTAAGAAATGGCACCGATGGTATCCTTGCTTTAATGAGACTTCAAGATGAATGATGCACACACCATTTCTTTTGTTTTTCAGCTCTTAGGCAAGTGAATAGTATAATGGTAAAGTTCTTTCATTAACTTCCACAGTTTATTCAATATTTAATACTTTTTTAAGTATCTAATATCTATTGTTAATTTGGGAAATGTCTGTCCTGCAACAGACACGATGAAAACTGTATATCTTCCTCCATCTATCATTTTCTTTATCTGCATGTTTTCTTTGCTTCCAGTTCTTATATTTCATCAATCTTTTGACAAAATCTTCATATTTTCTTTTTTTTTATTAAATCACTCTTCTAATTTCTGACTACCTTTTCTAATCTAACATAAACAGCTCTATTCTTCTTTGTTCTTTCTTGTATACAATATATAGACCATTCATTAAGCCTTGCGCTTATTGTTTATTGATCACAATGAAGACTGCTTTGTTAAACATATTTATTTGCATATGTATATTTCTGGAGAAGTGAATGAATTCTCTACTGAACAATTATTTTGTTAACAAAGGAAATTTCCTTATGATTGCCACCTATATACATTAAGAAGATCTTCTCTTGTCTTCCATTATATCATTGCAAGTAACTCCTGATGTTACAAATCCAAAGATACTAAATGGTATAACTGCAAGGATTTTTATCAATCCAGTGAGAAAAGGAGTAAATTTTCAGTTGATTTTTTCTTACAAGGTTTATATTTTCCATTATGACAATAATGATAGATGGAGTTTTAGTTTTAAAGATATAAATAGTATCATGCATTTAAATAAGTCTGTTAAGGCTCTGAAAACTTCTCACAAGCATAAATAATTGTAGGCTCAAAATAACTTTGTGAAGTAAGGAAATACCGTCTGTGTGTTCACATGTGGTTACTGAGACATGGAAGAATAAAATCACCTTCAGAGATTATTCTTCAGACTATGCTCTTTAATTCCCATTTAGATAGGGTGGTTGCAGAAACAGGTTGTTTTTCAGAGATTCCTAGAATTTATACATCATTCAGCATCATCCATTCATACTCACCCCAGCAGTTCTTAGAGAAAAAATTATAGCAGTAATGCAAGTTCTTATTCCTATTTTAAAAATGAAGTGATTAAGCAAGTTAAAATGAATTTTTTTTACTGCTTGTTTTGAAATCAGTTCTAAGTCATATGAGAAGTCAGCAAGAGAACTTAGAATGCTCTGTCTCTGTTTTGTGTCTTCATCATAAGAGTATTGTTTCCCAAACCATCACTCACTTGTTCGAGTTATTATCCCTGATCTAGTCAAGTCATCAGAAGCCTGCGTGAGAATTAGATTTGACAGAGTAAGCCTCATTCAGAGGGAGAATCAATGAAAGGTGGATATGTATTTGAGATGCCTCTGCATTTGCTGGGCTGTCACAGTGATCCATGCATTAAACTAAGAGTTCGTTTCTCTTTTGTCTTGTTGTCTAAGTGCCCCAGCAGTTGATACCTGTTTGGAGACTCAGTTACAGTTTTGTTTCCTGCAATTGAACTTAGTGTCTGTGAAAGTTTAGAGGTTGACTTTATGGATTGTGGCCAGGATATTGGACTTGAATGTTTCCTTTATAACTCATTGTATAGTCCATAAAATTGCAGCATAGCTTACTTAAAAATGTGCATTTAAAATGTGATTGCACTATTATTTTGATATCAAGCATACCTTTCACAAATTAAAAGGACTGAACCAAACTTTACAATATGAAGGCAGAATAACAATAATTAATGTTTCTATTACTCTGTTTAAACAATATATATTAAGGAGAAGACGGGTAATTAATCCGACTTGAAAGAATATACACTACTCATCACTCATTTATGAATTCTTTAGTCTCTGCTTAAAACCAGTATCTCAAAAAAGCTAAAATACCTTTGGTACAGTAACAGGCTAGGCCCTCCAATTCTTATTTAGATTGAATTCTTAAGAGTGTATTTTTTATAAGGGTTACAGGATCAGGCCTAAGGACTACCATGGACTCAGTTAGAACTGAACCTACATTTATAAAGCCAGATGACTTTTTTCCTGTTCTCAGCCATGGTAAGGAAATTTTGTCTCGAACTGGAGTGTTTAACCATTCTATGGTGTTTTTCCAATACCTGAAAAAGGTTTACACTGTATTTCTTACTTTTTAACATAGAAATGTGCTCATATTAGTTAGAAAAATCACAAAATATTCCTAGTAGTATGCATTCCAACATGGCTTAAATATTGTGATGTTTCAAATTTGAGTCATAGACAGAATTTTATTATACTTATTGAAAGAACAATGTTACAGAATTTTTGTGGATGTCTGTTTCCTCAATAAGTTTCATATTAAAGATGATATCCCTTAATTTCTACTACACATGGAATATTCTGACAGCCTGTAATAAAAGTTATTTAGAAGTTTTAAATGCCTTTTCTTTTTTAGATAGTTGCAGCATCATTTAAACACGTATTTTCCTTGTGAATCATTAATGTTTTAAGGTATTTCTTTTACCTCCTAGAGAAACTGTATCTGGGGATTAACAAGATTGTTCACTGGAATTCATGTGGAAGCATAACTGCAGTAGCTGAGAAATGATCATGTTTCCTTTTAGTTCTCAGCAAGAGTAATTGAATGTTGAATATCTTACTAAACGCTGGACTGTGACAGTGTGTTAACACTCCAACTATCTCCTAACAGCAGGGCAATTATTTGCTGAGTGGGATTTTTATAAATCCCCTGGCAGTAGTATGTCCTGATAATTATGATGAAGTGCACTGGTCAGTGTTGATTCAGCAATCCCATCTCTAGCAAATATTTCATTCACAGCTCTCCTTCATGCTTTTACTTTTATGGCTTTTAAAGATCTCTTAGCTCTTCACTCAGCTGGCTTAGTTTTTTTACAAATTAGAATGGAGCAAAGAAGGATTTTCAAGTTAAGTCCCTGTTTTGTTGAAGTCTTTTCCTTCTTGTTTTAACTCCTCATTAAAAAAACAGAGTGAGAAAGCAGGACTTTATTTAGGTCCTAATTGAGTCAATTAGTTGTAAAGGCTTCCTCTCTTAAAGCTATTTTTTTCAAGATTAAATAACTGTTAAATGAAACATTTATATTTGTAATATGTGTTGATCATTTCAGACTTTCAGTGTTGATATGGAAGAGTAATTAAAATATAGCATACCTTTATTATTGTTTCATTCAATTACAGTAAAAAAAATTAAAGATATGAGGATACACTTTCTATTTATGTCATGCTTACATTATATCATCAGCTCAACTTCATCAATTTTTAATTTTGCATGTGTGTAATTATTTTCTGTGCAGTAGATGCACTGTATCTATTAGGCTATACTTTGTTTGAAATTTTATATCTAGACTTTAAAAGCTAAGTCCAGAAATGAGGAAGAATAAGAAATTATTCTTTCATATATAAAAAATGCAGCATCTAAAATTGTTCACATTTTATTATACCACTTGGGATCATTGGTGTTTTCTGAGGAACTACCTAGCATAGTCAACACGGCCTTGTCTTTCGCTTTCTACCTGCATCTTTTTCTTTCCTTTCTTCCTTCCTTATTTCCTTTTCCTTTGCTGCTCCCTTTCTTCATAGCTTTTTTTTTAAGGCAAGCTCCTTAATAATTTCTTTGTTGTATTCAGGGGAAAAGCAGTTAAGTCTTTCTCTCCATATAGAAATGATAAACAGGAAAAGACAAAAGGAGATATTTTACATTACAGAGTAAATGTAGAATTAGAGGTGGAAATAATACAAAATGTAACACCTGCCTTCCCCTCCCCCAAATCTTTTATTTGCTAATGTTCACTAAATTAATATTTGTTTTCCTGTGATTTTTTTTCTTTCTTTATATGCTGCCATTATTTATAAAGATAAAAAAACTATTAGGAGGAAACTAAATGACAGTGTGTTAGAAATGCAAAATGATTCAAAATATTAATGTAATGCTAAGGATGACTGGGTAACAAATGGTACATTTGCCAGTATGCTTGACCTGACACAATTAATATTCCAGGTCACGCTTGGGTTTCCATGATGGAAAGTCCAAGGCAGAGAATTCTAGGAGAAAAATATATCTATTGTATAACTCATTTCTTTTTTTCTTTCTTTCTTTTTTTTTTCCCCCTGATGAGTCAGAACCATAATCTTAAAAAAAAAAAAAAAAGATAAAATCTGTGCTTTCACACCTCATTTGCCATATTCACCACTGGACCACCATTCACCAGAAGGGCCTGATGCAAGGAGGTCAGCAAGAAGCTATTAGCAGAGTCCCCTCCTGATATTTCTTTAGTCTTATTGAGGTGGAAGTTACCATGACAATACTGCAAATAACTCAGTTGTAGCTTCTTTAACAGGTAGCACAGATTTCCCCATAGTGTTTGTCACTTCAGAAAATTGTTCCTGGAATGAAATCTCAGAAAACTGGCCTTGACAGAGGCCCTTCTTAGTTGTCAGAACACCAGTACAGAAAAATGTGTCATTCTCTCTGCAGACAAAAGGTGCTCTTCATAATCTGTCATGATATTTTTGGGGGTAACGTATTTTCTTATGGACCAAAACTGGGGAAAATATTGGAATCACACTATGAGGTAATGACAGATACTCTTCTGCCATTGAAAAAGCAGCATTAAGTACAGTGGTTTTGTAGTAGAGAGAATATTGTATTAAAGTAGGGAAAAGATGAAGTAACACTTTTAATATGTTGTACCGGTCTCAAGAAGATATGCAAATTTATTAAGTACCATGTACTTTGACCCTCAGATTCTTAGATTTCTGCACACTGCTAGCAGAGGATAGAGTGATTGCACAGCACATGTGTGAGAAATTATAAAAATCAGACTCTAATTTGTAGAGAGATTTAGAAATGAAGGGAAGGAATTTTGCCAGAGATTAGTCTGCACTGGAAAGTAGAATCAAACTAATCCCCTTGTTCCTTCTACCACACCTTTCCGATGTTAAAGCTAGTTCTAAAACCTTACCACCAACTTAGAGAAATTCAGTGTCAATTAGTGTTAATTTTATCTGTCTAGGTACTAATTCTGCTGATTGTTCTGTTCTCTGTCTGTTCGAATTCCTGAACATATATTATTAAAATGTAAAGTAGTTAATTTTATTTAAAAATGCAAGTAATAATGTTGGTTCAGATCTTACAAAGACTTTTAACTGTAGAAGTAGCAACAACTTCTAGCGTGTCCAGCTGGCTTCACTGAAACTCAAAATCTGTTTTCATTAATCGTCCATTATCTGTAGATTTTTAACCTGAAAATGTGTAAAAGAAAATAAAAAGATGACTCTCTGTTAAGAGACCTTTTCAGCAATCATAGTTCAAAAGACACTGAATCACTGGATTCCTACACCTATTATGACTAATTTTCGTGTCATTAAAAGTGCTTAACTCCAATTATATTTGTGCCACTTGAGATATTCAACCGCATTTCACAGAGCTTGATCTATATTTTTTTTACTGCCAAACATTTAAACAAAGACAAGTCAAGTCAAATACACATGGTATCTCAGTACAGATTGCAAAATGCAGCTTCAGAAAGCCATTACATTCATGGAGACATTTATACTTACTCTAAATATGACTAACATAAGCAACACCATTTCACAGAAAACAAATCACTTTCAAGTGATTCTTTCCTGTAATTCTCAAGAGAAAAAAATCCTTAAATTATTTAAGATGATGTATTTTTCCATTTTGAGGAAACAAAACCCAAAAAAACATACTACGCAACAACAAAAAACCCAAACCTGTACTATGGAGATTGAAATTTTTTTTTTTTTTTACTTTTTGTTAAAACTTCGTACCCAACTTTCAACTTTTTTTTTTTTTTTAATAATATTCTTTAAACAAGAAGCTTAAAAAGTGGTGTAAATTCAGGGCAAATACAGCCTTCCACAGGATTTACTTCTGATCAACAAATCCATGCCCATCAACTTCATTGAGTCATTGTTATACTATTCCAAATGATCCTAATTCTCAGCATTGCAGAAGAAGATGTTTTTCTTCTGGAACACATTTACATTTACATTTTCAGTGTTGTAGTTTTCTACAAAATGTGTGTCACTGGTGTACTATGAGAGAGCAATATCTCCCCACTAGCTACAAAACTCTGCAGACATATAATGTGGCTAGGACAATCAGTCTCCACACTAGGTAGGATACAGCAGCTGAACATAGATGGTGTAGGAATGGGTGAAGTGGTAAAGTAACAATGCAATAAGCAGTTCAGAGAAATATGAAAAAAAAGGTAGTCATAGGCAATCACTCTTATTTTACTGTTATCCACAGAGTGAAGATAAGAATTCCATTGATAAGAAAGTAGGCAGATCCATTGGCTGTGATAGGACTAATGGGCAAAGGGCTGTCTTAACCACAGCATAGAGTTGCTTTGTATGTCTCAGGCATGGAATCTAATTCATGTGGAAGACCTTGACTGTGGCTTTTTATATTTAAGAGAAATTGTGCAACAAATGTAAATGCATTCAGTAGTTGTGGAATAGTGCAATAAATCCTGAGACAACATATGAAACTAATGTTTACATACCACAGGTCACCTTATGAGATATTTATGTGAGTAAAACTCAGACTTGTATAATCAAAGTTTTAAGAAGTGGCTGGATTTTCCAAATCATACAGATGGGCGTGCAATTATGCATCCACTCCAGTGCTTCTGCTTGCCTGCTCTATGAAGCACTGATCACTGACATTTTAGTTTGGCAACCTGAGGAGCTGAATGAACAACTAGTGGTTGTTTGACATACATATGTTTCTTCAGTGTATTCAGTGTTCATGTCCTCTTTCCAATCACACATTTAGACTGGCAGTGTATGGAAGAGTTTATAGGGTTTGCACTAAGAGAGGAACGTACATCAAAGGACCAAAAAAAATTGTCATTAGGACCATATCTACATGCTAAAGAACATAGACCAAAAAATTTTTAATAGTTCAGCAATATTTTCAATAAGCTACCATCTCTGAGTATTTCTGTCCATTAATTAGAAGGTTATGTATTGGCCTTATTTAACTGTTTTGACATAAGAAATTGGAACTTCCCAGTAGAATATGTTAATGAAAAATGTATTAGAGCTAACTGGGGAGTGTTCAGTTCTCTCAGCCCCAAGAGATTTATACTTTATAAGGAGAATGATGCTCTACTTAGATTTTCTCCTGGGTCCTCGGTAGTGTTCCAAACGAAAGTGCAAGATTTACTCTTTTCCTTACCTTTCCCTGCATCATGAAACTGATTTCTTTAACTACTGTTTTTATTCAGTACTTCTTAGCAATTTAAATGATGATAAAAGGACATATCTTAACTGAGCACATCTACTTCAAAAATCTTAAAAATAGTCAGAGTATACTGTTGTAGAAAATATAGTTATCCTTAAAGCAACTTGGTATCTTTAATTTTTACCAGGTGTATTTTAAGCATATATCATCTGTCTTATAGGAGATTTAGGGGCTTTGTGCAATATGGTGTAGGGATTCTCAAGTTTAACAGTTCATAATTAATTCATTGTACTCACATTTGTCTATTTGAGAATTGTTTATTTACAACTGATAAAATCCCTGCATTTACAGTAATGATTTGGGAAGTCTGTCACATAATTTTCACCTACTAGATATACACAGATAGTTAATAATATACTTCAGAATTTGAAATATATATTTTATAGGAGTAATTGCTATGCTAGATCACACTAGTGATGCAATTAATGATGTATCTTAAAAAATGAAGTATCAAATTCAGTGAAGAACAAATTTTTCAGTTTAATTCACAATTCAGCATATTTTTTTTATTCTAAATTTTTGTTTTTCACAATTTTTGTTCTTCTGAAGCTTAAGACATTTGAGTAGTTACAGGAATTTAATGTGAATATTGTGTTGAAAAAAAGCAGTTACCGGGTTTTGGTATTCCATACATTTTCTTGTATTCCTCTTTTACTAATCACTCAGTTCTACTTCTAAAAATGCTGCAGTTGTCACTGTCGTAGCCCACACTCTGAGTCAGCTAGCACAGAGTTTAAAGGGATAAGAGTCTTGTTCCCTTGCATAAGCATTTATTTTACTATTTAAGTATGTGTTTGGAAAAAACAGGTAATATGTTTTTGTTCCTATTGTGCATAGGCATTTAAATCAAACTTTGAATTTCAAGGGAGTTATAATAGTTTGCCTTTAAAGCTAGGTGCAAACTTCTGCACTTTTTATTTTGTAAGGGAAAATTGGCACATCTCTTTGCTGCTGTGGGAGTTGGAAGATTGAATGTAACTGAAAAAAAACCCGCAGCTTTGAGATACAGGAAACTCTTCAATAAAATGAAAGTTACCCTCATTTGAAGGACTGAAACCCATATTATGTTGCACATTATCCTATCTAAATCCTTTTGTAACTGTAATGCAATGTGTAGAGATGTATTTAAGGTGTAGATCCCTTGTTAGTGATTGTCAGAAAAATTGTGTAGAACTGCTTATTATATAGGGGTTTGAATTGGGTTGATCTATGGAATAAAAGCAAGAATGAGTTCTAAGTCAAAGATAATCCCATGTTCTACTCAGACTGCAGGTATCTACAATTCACCATTCAGAAAATCCCCACATCCAATGGAACTGCTGCTACGGGAATCAAAGCCGTTGAGCCACAGAAGACAGCAAATTAAGAGTCCCTTTGGCTGTGAGCTCTATAACTGGCCAACTTGTAAAAGGCCTCCAACTTTCTCCACAGCACAGCCTCTGCCAACCATTGGCAGACAGAAACCCCAGGTAACATTTTCCTTTGTCTCTGAGACAGTTTTTGTTCAAACTTTTCATCATGGTTTATCATAGAAAATCTCCAATGGGAACACTGAGTCCAAAAATACTTTTTGTGGATTTGATTTTTGTATATAGATCTAGTGCTTGCTTTTAGGGTCTAAAGTCTTTGAAATAGATTTGTCTTAAAAAGAAACCTAGCTAGTATATAAAATCATGGAAATATAATTCTTTAGACTTTACTGTTGCTCTTTGGGGAAAAAAAATGTAATTTCTGATAATTCAAAGAGAAGACCTGCTACAACTGATTATCAATGTTATGATTCATTAGAGATAGCATTCTTCATTTCCAATATTAATTCAATAAAAAGGAAGATATTAAAGATAACAGGACAAATTAAACAGTTGTGATAACTTTTTCCTGTTTTGCAACGGTTTTCATATGAAGGCCAAGAGATACCTTCTCAGTATAGAATAGTTCCTTCTCTTCTGTGTCCACTAGCTGTTTGTCAGCTTTAATTGCAAAAATTTCTACATTTTGTTCTGCATTACATTCAAGTTGCCCACCTCTTAAATCTCATGGTCTCAATTTTCATTTCAGTTGATGTCAACATATATTGCAGATAGCTTTTGTTTCCTCATCTGTAAGGTAATGGTGATCTCTGAGATAGTGCATCAGAGTGAATGTCCCACAAGAAGACCAAACAACTTTTGCCACCTTATTACCAAATCTGCTGGGAATATGCCCAGTACACACAGCAGATAGACTTTTGGGACCTTTATGTTCCTCACTTGTTGACAGTACACCGACACATAGCTTTTGCCTGTAAATGCCTGGCACAGGTACTTTGGGGATAGAAGTATTTATCCTCCCCTCTGTTCTGAAGAAATTTTCAGTTTGCACAATATACTGAACTTTCTACTTACCTCACACATACACTTTTGATGCCCTCTTGACTTGGAATGACCATGTTGTCTTCAGAAACTTCACACTTTTTTTTTTGTACTCTGTCCTATGACACTATCCCACATGACATTCTTGTCTCTAAATTGGAGTGACATGGATTTGACAGATGGATCACTCAGTGGATAAAGAATTGGTTGGATGGTTGCACTCAAAGATTTGTGGTCAATGATTCAACGTCCAAATGGAGACAGATGACAAGTGGTCTTCCTAATGAGTCAGTATTGGGACGGGTGCTGTTTTAACATCTTTGTCAATGTCATGATCATTAAGGTCCCTTCCAATCCAAGCCATTCTATAATTCTATGATTCCATGTTTAAGTTTTCACTTCTATATTTGTCTTAGAAAGATAAAGCTTGTAAAATGAGTCCTTCTCAGTAGCTTTCACTGAAGCTATCATTTAGCTACAGAAGTAAAACAACAATAATGAGCAATAAGCAAAGTATAATATATATGTATTGGTATTTTACTCCTTTGGATCAATATGATTATTTTCACTATATTATTACAACCCTTGGTAGAGATGACCTGAACACAGTCTTAAGTCTGAACTACTGCTGCGTTCAAACTATGTATATGCATGTCATCTGCCACAATTTACCTGCAGTTTATTGACTGGATCCGCATTATATGTTAGTGGGGAAAGTCACAAGTGTACTGGCTAGCTTTCATGGAAGAGGATTTTCTCATCTTTATGTTGTGACTGACCTGTCTGTAGCAGGTTGAGTCTGCGTTGGTGATGAGGCATGAAGGCAAAGGCTTGGTTAAAGCATAAGAGGATGCAGGCCTTCCATAATGCCTCTGGAAAAGTAGAGGTCACACACAGAGATCCACTCTGCTTGTAAGAGTAAAGGTCAACTTCAAGGCAATTCTCTATCTTTGCCGTTCCCTCCTTGTGTTCTCCCTACCTCAACTGTTCATTGAATTAATTTGTTGACTCGCATTAGAATCAAGACAAACTATGAGACAACAAGCAGTTTATATGATCAGGGAGTTTTGAGTTGAGCTTAATATGACATTAGAGCTTTACCTTTGAGACCAAAGAGGCTATGGCAGTCCTTCTGTGGGTTGTGACTGAATGCACTCTCTCAGGATAGAGGGGAAGATTTTTCCTGGTGGACATAGTGCAGGAGTTATGACTTAAAATAAAGAGGGAACTCTAAGGATTTCCATTATATAGTTGCTCTTGCAAAATTACTTTGCTCTACAGAAAGTATCCTACAAGCTTCTGTTTGATTCTGTAATATTTTATAGACCTTTCTAAGTTCAGATGTACTCACAGCAGTCATGCACAGATAGCCCTTTAGAGGAAACCAGAAGAGTTCTGTTTATTTTCTGCACCTCAAAGAGGGAATTTACTATATAATACTTTAATCCTTTCAGCACCCTGGGATGTACACTGTGGGGTAAATTTTCAAAGCACAGCGCATGGATTTAGCTGTGCAACTCTTATTGATGTTAATGGGAGTCACACGGCTAAATCCCTGCACAACACTTAGACAATTTAGGGTTGTATGTCTAAGAAAAGGACACTGGTTTGAGCTGATGAAACAGCTGGAAATGAAAGCCCATCCTGAAAGTTGTCTGTTGTGACAATAAGGAATTTAATTACTAGATGTACTTGTGTCCTAGTTCTCTGTAGTAACACTTTTTGGCACCAAGCTTTTTTTTCCTAATGTCTTTGAGGCCCACTGTGAGTCACTTGTTACTTCACTGATCTTTCAGGTATCTAAAATTTTTATTGCCCATAAGGTTGGATATTTTATAGGAGAATGTCAATTATATATGTTTTAAAGAACAAAAATTAGCTTTCTATCAGCTTTCTCTCAGGAAAAAAGGTATTTAGCATTTTATGGGAAAGCTCTGTGTGTGTAAGATAGCATGTTTAAAAGAAAAGTTTTAATGATGCTTATACATCAGTTAGATCTATCATTTTTATTACTGAGTTAACTAGAATTATAGTTTGATGGAAACACAGATAATGCTAAATTTAGTCAACTGTTCTTTAAAAGACATTAATAACAAAAAGCACATTAACATTTTTAGGGCATTTTTTTTGCATGCCCTTAGCTTTCCTGAATTGGGGGCAATGCAGTACGTATGATTTCATGTGGATAGTAATTTTTAACACAAGTTTCTGATTTTATGGTAAAGCAGTAGGAATGCTTATCTGCTATCCTTTATTTGGCAGATCAGTCAGTAGCGAGCAGATTTATGCTACTCAGTACAAATTCTAGACAAAGAACATAGAATTGTGTGAGTTGGTTTCAGGGTGAAAAGCATTGATTGACTCCTTCACTTGCTCTCCTAGGCTGACCTCCTCCGGAGATTTCCATTTAGAAGCAGGATGCCTGAAATGCTTGCAGGCACTGCCACTTTGAAAACATTTGTAAGCACCGTTCTACCACATAGTCCACAAACCTTAAAATTAATCTTGAAAGATGGCCATAAGTAAATGGATTATTAGACGTGTTGTCATCTTAGATATATTCCTTAGGTGCCTGCTGCTGGGTAAATTTCTTCAAATACGTGATCCAGAGGAACGGAAAAATCTGTGGGGTGTGTTTAGAATTATCCTTGTATTCTAACATATATACCCCACTCTCATTAGTGTTAAAACAGTGCTGTTCAAGAGACCTTTGCTTAATTACTCTTTCTTGCCTTGTTCTAATAGCAGCTGGACTCAACTAGTTTAATTTGAACTATGGATTGACAAGAGTTAGAAGGTCTTGAAAATTAAAGATGGAAAAAAATTCTTGTATATCTGATTTGGCTGTTACCCTAATGAAATAGGAGTCATTATTTTACGATGAAGAAGAAATACAGTGCTCTGAACGAGTGTTTCCTAAAAGCAAACATATTTGTTTTTATATTATTTGATGAGAGTACATTTCTTGCTTCGTTGTTACATAATATCCAATTCTGCAAACATTTTGCCATACAAATTATTCATTTTTTTACAAATGCTAAGCTTTTTTATAATTTGATAATCAGATTGTATATTACTCTAATGTTGCCTAATAATTTTAATGATCCTTTCTAGCATAAATTATTCTCTCACAGGTGATAATACTGTTCAAACTCTTTTTAAAGACTCATTGTGGACATATTAAATGAATGTATTTTTTACACAGAGTTGGAAATTAGAAAGAAGAAAATATCTGCAAGAAGTGTAAATATAAATACTACGATCATTTGCTTGCAAATCCTGAAAAAGATCTCTAAGGTCTTGAAAAAGATCTCCAAATCATGGCTCCATACCTTTAAAAAGTAAAGGTCCAATAAAATTCCATTAGCTACTTTCAAATACAGCAATCCTCCTGTCCAGCTGTGAAAAGTACTAGATGATACTTATTTGCCATTTGTGTTATTTACGGTCCATGACTTTTATGGTAACTGGTTCCTATTATTGGTTTCTATTAATGTAAAACATAAGTGAACATAAATGAGGCGTGAATCATTTCTTTTTATTAGCCCCACAGTCTTCACTCAGTGCTTGCAGTAACTCCAGCTGTGACTTGTTAGTGATAACCTATTTAAAGAAGGATATCCTTAAGAATAAAGCCTGTGATTAGGATTCTTTGTCTGTTTGTAGTTTCAGAAGTTTTACTAGTTCATTGATGGGTCAATGATGATGAAAATAAAATAAAAATTAGTTAGTAACACTTCTAAATCTAGAGTTACCACTAAACTGTCTTGAGCATAATATAGTGCTAATTATACTCCAGGTGAGTTTTTACTGGTTAGTGCTAAAAGCAAGACATAGGATATGTCATTTTGACAGCACAGGAAAGGACTTACTGACGCTATTTATCTGTGTTGTTAAATGGCAGATAAAGATATGGTCAGTTATTAAACAATATACTCTGGGGGGGAAAGTATTTATAAAGAGAGACTTGTGAAAGAATTATGAGCTTTTTCTTTAATAAGGAAAAATAAATTAATGTGGAATTAGAGTTTTCAATAATGTACTATACACCTACATTGTTGAAGTAATTAGTTTGAATTGTATTAGAAGAATTATACCTTACATCACACATGGAGTTCCCTTCTAGACAGATTTATAGTTAAATAGAAAAGAGCCTATTCTTTAAAGCAAAACATTTGTCCTATGTAAAGGGAAAGACTTAAGCTTTCTGCATAAGCGAAATCTTGATGTGCTTAATACTTGGGTATCACTTTTTTCACTACCATTTTTTCCTAAGGAAAATCAAAGTTTTTCTAATTGTTTCTAACAATATATTGTTTTAAAATAATAAATATTTATTAGTAGTTAAATAAATCTGGAGTGCATGTCTCTTATTCTGTCTTTGGAGCTATAGAACAAGTTGTCAACCTTTGTGTTATTTGCAACTCTCTATCAAAATAAACTGCTTTAATTATTTTGGAAGAAAAATCTTGCTACACTTCCCAGTCATTGTGTCCTCTTTCATCAGTGATGTGTCATGAATAAAAGAAGGAAAGGAAAGAAAAGAACTGTAACTCCACAATAAAACACTTGTGTTATCCTATGCCTTTCAGGGGCCTTTCCGTGATACTGCTGAAGTATTGCAGCAGCGCTACAAGCCTTTGGAACCAACCTTGCGAGTGGCAGCATCGATCAATTCCCCACTAGAGAAGGCCAGAGAAGAAATGAAAAGGGAAGAATGGAGAAACTGTATACATGACAATGAGTAAGTTCTTTGTTTTTTCTTATATTATTATGATAATGTTTTCTTTATTCTGTTGCTTTCAGAAACCTTTCGTGCCTGACAAAATGAAATGTCAAACCTGACAGGTTACTAGCAAACATTCTATGTACATATTTCTAAATTCTGTGTACTTAGATTATAAACTGTTCAGGGCAAAGACCTAGCCTGTAATTGTGTGACATGTGTCATCCGTATCTATGAATCTATAGAAGAACTTGTAATAATATGTGATGTGACAGATGGGTTTAATGGGAAATAAGAAAACAAATGCAAATTCTGTTTTGCCACATGTACCTTGCCAAGGAAAAAATACTGTTTCAGTCTTCATATTCAGGGAGCTTACAGACTATGGGAAGAAAAAATGGTATTGTGTGCCAATGAGACTTCCTTTTTCTCCTAGTATCCCAGTAGACTACCAAAGCTCACTTGGAAGGAATGGGAGCATATGTTGCACATGTTAGAACATGATGCAAAAACTATAATCAGCTTTGAAGCAGTTTGGTTGCCTAAGCCATCGCATCTGTAATGGTGTTGTACAGGCCAGTTCTCTCCCATACGATCCCAAATATGAACACAGCCTATTCCAAAAGATTTAAGTCTTCTGTCTGAGAAGATTTAAGGCTCTTGACAAAATATTTCCAATTATTTTCTTATCATAATGTACCTCTTTTGTTACAATAATAATAATAAAAGTCTATTAAGTTACCTACTCTGGCTTTGGAGTTAACTAGAAATAAAAGATGTTTTGACAATTTTTCCCTTGAATTCACTGCTCTTGGCAATCTTTTGACACTTCAATACCAGAATTCAGAACAGAAAGGAATTACTTTTTGTCATGAGCAGCTTGTGATCCACTGATTCACTGGAATACAAAGCTTTGCCATCTTTAATCTATTTATTTTAAGCTTTTCTATCAACCAGCTCCATGTTACCATGTGTAAGCTGCTGGACTGGGATATAAGAATGCCAGAATCAATTGCATTTCCATGGTTTGGCCTTTGTATTTTTATCACTGGATTGTTTTCCTCACATTTTCCCCAATTTAATATTACTGGTGACTTTAAGTTGAAATTCTGCTCAAAGGCAGTTTTGAATGAAAAAATATCCCTCAGTTTGACTACTTTTCCAATTTTAGGCAATATTGAGTTTTATATTTGGTGCCGAAAAAATGAAACAGTACTTTTTATTCCTTTCATATCAAAAATGTGATGACTGAATTCAGTTACTGGTAAAAATGTATTTCAGTTTTCTATTTCTCACTATATTCTTTCATTTGCTGGGGTAAGGGGGAAGCAGCTTAACTTTCAGATCTCATCTTAAATCTAGGCCTTTAAAAAAAAGTTATTTCTAGCTTTTGCCAATGAAAACTAAAAAAGAAAACAAAAAACCGCAAAAAAAAAAAAACCAGTAGGTAATAATTAATGTTCTGTTTCTCATTTAAAGTGTTCTTTTCACTGAATGAGTTTTGACTGGTGCATTCCATGAGAGGATGGATGAGTCATTTATAGGCATGACTATATCGCACAGTTTTTATTTGACAAGGTTTACCCCAGACATGTCTGTGTCAACAATTTCAGAAGGTCAGGCCTTGTAATAAATATTTCACTGGCTCTCTTCAGTGAGTGAATTGTGAAGCTTTGGTTTTAAAGTTAAAATTTGGAATCACCAACTTTAACAGATATTAATCAGGGGTCTTGTTACTTTATGAGTAAGGAAGCATTTAGTGCCATACTTAATGCACAGAAGTAATGTCCTAACACCAATGATTCTCAGCTTTGTGCATGTTAAGTGTGTAGTGTGTGATATATTTTCAGGCTGTGATCATTCACTTTGTGCTTCATGTTCAGTCAACCATGCAAGGGTCACATCTGTAACCTTGAAAAGGTGGTGACAGTGTTGCAGGTCATCCTTAGGCCTAGCGCTCACTAGTGATGCTGCAGCTGCTGTGTGGGATGCCAATCTCCGGGGAGGAGTCAGCAAAGGGTTACTCAGATTCTGCCGTAGTTTTTTTCTCAGCAGTGTCTATTATGAATTGATGAATTTCTGTCTCTTTCTATCTAATTGTGTACTTTGGGACTGTATTTCTTCCTGGTAGTGCTTCCTATGCTGATTATTCTCCTATTTTAGAAAACAAGGAGAGATTGACCAGTGGGAGTGTGTGGCAGTTGTTAAGAAAGCTTGTGTTTGCATAAAGTGACAAAATGAGTCCATACTCTGTGTATTTCCAGAGTATTGTGTGGTTTCTCTTAAGATGAAAAAAAATGTTGGTGTATATCTGCAATTTGCAACAACATTCAGAATTCTCAGTCACCTCTGATTATCAGTGTTCTTCAAAATCATAGTATGTTTTTGCTAAATGTTTCAAGGTCTGAGAAAGTGTTTGCTTCTGATAAAATGCAGAAATAATTGAAAAATCTGTGGGAGAGGTTGAGGTAAGCAGAAGCATTACAAATGGAACCAAGAGAGAATGCTGGACTTACTTAAGGCAATTGCTTAGAATTTCCTATTTTTTAATGAAAGGGCAAGTGAATGATGTGCTCTAATAAGAATGATTCCTTATTCTCATGTAATAGAAGCTGTTACTGCCTTATTGTGCTATTTTTCGTACAAATGAAGTGCTTTCCCTCTCCACTTGGATAGGAATGACAATTAGACTCCTTCAGGATGGGAGCTTGAACTAGTGTCTAGTTTGAAACAACAGCTGTTGGATCCAGCAGATTTAGATCACTAAGCATGAAAAATTCTTCACTCACTTGAATGCAGGTGCATGATAGCCTAATTTTCCAGAGAACAAAAATGTAAACTGTTTTGATTAACTTTGCTGAAATCTGTCTCACGTTATATGTCTCTGGCTTTGAAGTATACTGTTCAACGTCTTTATAAAGTCAACATACATCAGAATGAGTTGCAATGTTGTGATAGAAGAGGGGTAAAGCAGCAATAGTGTAAGGCTGTCATTTCCTGACTTCTTGTAGCCTTCCAGTGTGGCATCAGGCAAGTCATCTCAGCTTCTGGCTGTGTCTGTGCTCAGTGCTATACTGTAGACAGACAAGCTGCCTCTAAACACAGTGATTCACTCATGTGCAATGTTTGCACACGCCGCCTCTGACATGCTGTGCAAACATTGCAGGACCAAGCTCCGCATGGGCTTACTCTCAGCAGGATGATGCGTTTCTTTAAAACTAGCTTCGGTGCTTTGATCCTGAACAGTGCTGTGCAGCAAAGTAACACTTGCAGAGGAGTTAACAATCTAAGTAAGCACTATATTTGGAAAGCATCAGTGTTATGAACTGTCTGGTATTAATGGTACTAACATTTGAAAAGCAAGTGAATTTTTATAAGATTTAGGATTTAAAAAAAAATTTTGATTTCTACATTTATAAGAACTTTTGCTCTCTTTCTGACTTAGCTGCAGTGAAAATGTTTACTATATTTTGTTATACAAATATACACATCTGAAAACTTTTTTAAAAATTATATTCAGTTTTTCATATGCTTTGCAACTTCAGCAATTTGCATATTTTCTGGGCTGTTATTGTATTATGATAAACAGGGATTATCATATATTTTCAGATAATGTTTTCTTGACAATTCAACTTCTATTTGTAACTCTTCCATTTATTTTAATTACTAGCACAGTGTGCAACATTTATTAATCAGCAGAGCCTTTTTAAGTTAAAATACTGAATTAGCTAACCCCATTAACACAGAATACTCTAAACAAGCAGTAATAGGAGAGGTAGTTACTGTGCAAATCGTATTATACATGCGGGTGCTCTAGGGCACAGTTAAGCATGATTACCCTCTTTTGATCCGGTATTCCTCTGCTTATTCCAGCTAATTTCCACTGGAAATTTACAAAGTAGTGCCTTCATTTTTCCATCTTAATTTTTCTAATGAAGTTCTGGTACTTTATAACACTGGGGATGCAGATAATAAGTCTGTGTATAATTAAGAAGTTCCGGAATTTGCTGCAGAAGAGATCTCTTTTACGTCCTACAAGAACAAGACTATGCTTTTTTTGCTCTTTTTCATTATTGTAGTCAGGGGTTAAACAAAAACAGTCAGAAGGTTCTTAGATTTACTAACATTAGGATAAAGATGATAGATAGTTAATTGAAAAAAAGGATGTATTTAGGATTTTACTGTAGACAATATTTGTAATAAGGCATCCAAAGTAAATTTCTTACAGCAAAAATACTCTGGTACAGATAATCTGACTAGATATGTTAAGTAAAATATTTTGTATTCATTTTTGTAAATAATATCTTTATTTTAATATATAGTACTTATGAACTGAATAATGGCTGCCCTACTGCATTTGTTTTACTGTAAAAAAATCATTGTGCTTCTCCCTTTGTTCCCTGAGTGAAAATATAGGCACTGTTAGATTTGATGAAAAAGTTAGTTCTGTGTAACCCAAATTTGAAGGCTTAAAATGAATATCATCTTTTATTTAAAGAAAAGAAAAAAACTGAAAGATTCACAACTTCCCAGTAGACAAGCATAGTTTTTCTGGAGCTAATTGTTCATGGTGTTTCTGAAAGTGCAATAAAATTGTTTTATTTCAATTAGATCAAGACAACAAAGAATTAAATTGTTGTTGCATAGAACCAGTTAGGTAAAAATTTATCAACACTATCACATATCTAAATTTAAGGTTTGGGTAGCATTTTTACTGCTAAATTAAAAGTATACGGTACATACAAACATTACAAAAATTTGAAAAGCCATACAAGCAGAATATTCCTTCTAGTTCTCTGGTTTTAGTGTTTCTTGCTGTACCCTCATAGTGTAGTGTATATGGTGGTCTGGCAGTAGGTATATACTACCACTGCTTTCTTAGAAGCCTGGGTAAATTTTGAAGTATTTGTGGCATTGGGATTATGTACTTGCAATGCAGACATGCTGGGATTCTGCCTCTTGGGCAAGTCCAGAGAATGTGCTGAAGGACCACTCTGTTTATTTGCTGCAATTTGAATTAAGAAAAAGTGAATGCCTCTGACGTGTCCTGTTGGTAGGTACTATATAGCATTGGGATGCTGCTGCCCAGCAGTAAACTGTGGATCTAACAAACTCTTCTTACCGCTGCTGCTTTCTCCTCTTACATTGCCATAGATACTAGAGCCCCATACCTATTGTTGCTCCTATTTTCTCTGCTAATCCAACTGGAAAGCCTTCGGCATCTAAAAGACCTCTTCCATTTCTTATTGCAAAAGTGAGAGATAGTACAATAAAAGAAACAGAATGCAAGGAAGAAATGGTAGATAAGGAATGCAGGAAGAAACATTATGAAGGGGTAAAAATGTGGTGAAAAGAAGGATTAGAAAGATTAAATTAGTAGTATCAGGCAGATGCAGGATAGGATGAGTATTTTTGCTAACAACAAATACCTAGGGTATCTTTTGAAATTTAAATACACACCAGTACAAACTGTCAGGTCCAGGATTGGCTACTAAGTTGAGCCTTCTAGGTTTTTTTACACTAATTACGTTTCATGTAACGTGGTCCTGCAACAGTGCAGCTGGCCTTCATTACTAGTGACACTGCCTGCTTTGGACCTAGTCCTTCCTCAGGTTGTGTATATGTGCTATTTGTAGAACCTGATATTGTTTCCCAATTTTGTTTCCAGCTTTCCCCCCTATCTTGAATGCGTTCTTTGGCATATCTGTCATTCAGGCTTTTGTGGTGAATGACATGAAGTAGTTTTTCATATTTAAATTTAGTTCTTTAGGGACAATTTACCATTAGATAATCAACTTTTGGAAAGGCTCAGCTCACGCTGACAATGTTCTATGGCATGATATAACATCAGTAACGAATCTAACTCTTCTTTGATCCTGCTACTTCTGTCTCTGTCATATGTACTGAAAATGCTTAAGAATTTCTGCATTTGCACTTAAATCAGAAGGAAAAGCATAAACCCAGATGTAAAAATACTGCAAATGAGATTTTTGTGGAAAAATAACTATTGAGGTCGAAATTTGTGCAGTTGATAATAGCATTCCATTGTCTGAATTTTATTTTCTTCTTCAATCACTCTTCTGTCTCATTCAGAGCACATACTGTCATTAGTTTGGTGAAAAGCTGTGTCAGGTGTGTATACAGAACTACAGAATGCAATGCTGTTACCAAACTGTTTTGCAGTGCTTTTGCTTACTAATATTATTGTTTGTGGGGGTATAATGACTTTTGTATGACTTTGATTAATTTAGTTACCCTACTTAACACAAAAAAAAAATGTTTTAATGTTCTTTTTAATTACTTATTCACGTAATGAAAATTCTTACTTGCTTTAAACAGACGTTGAATTTGCAAGCATATGATCCTTTCTGGTAACCATATCATTATCACCATAAAGATCTGCTCATCTGGCTCTGACAGAACTATAAGCAGAAGAAAAAAAAGTTTATTCTTTAGAGTACTCTGTACCACTATACCCTATTATATTATTAATGTGTTCTTATTTAAATTTTAATATTTTTAATTGTTCAATGTTCTTTCTCAAAATTCCATAATTTATTTAATTTTTTTTAAATTCAGCCATAGACATACATTCCATGCTGTGTGACACATACGCGAGCTAATGATCTTAGAGGAGATATGAAACAGAATGTAGATCATAGTTGTGCTAAACTATATGTAGAATATACTGTTAGTAGTGTCTTAAAGCATTACAATCTGGGGGTTTTTTGTTTGGAATCATGGTAGAACATAGATTACTCTGAGTATTCATTTGCCAAAAACCCACAAAGATCGACTGATCCACGGTAAAATCAAAACCGTTATATAGGAAATTTTATAGGGAAAACTATAGTAATTTACTTCATCTTTTACTTTCCTCAAGAATTTTTTCTCACCATTTTTTGGTATAAATTTTGCAGACATAGTATTCATATTGAATTATGAATGTTATGGCTCAACTAAATTCTATGCATATATGGGCAAATCCCTAAACTGCTAGCCTTGTCTTCTCAGCTCTCTAGTCCCCTGAGAAAGCCAATTTTCTTTCATGTCTGAACAAAAGAAAAATGTACTATTAAAATGCAATTCAGAAGTGATAAAAACTGCAAGTGGAGCAGCCGGCTCACAGCACCTTCAATGTATTCTTTGGGACACTGGGGCCACATTAATTTTTGTGTGTGCATGGTGTCCATCCCATGTGCAAATTAGCATTACAAGTACCATAATCTGTCTTATATGAAAGTGTCCTTTCCCATGAGTATACACATGCTACTATAGCTTTGTATAATTTAAAAGTCTGCTAAGTCAGTGTTTTTCTTTTGTTAACTTTATACAGTATTTGTTTGTGGTACTTGATAGAATAAATTGATATACGTAACAAAGTCTTAAAGATTCTAAATTAGTTTCTAAAGATTCTATAACAGATACTTTCTTTTTATGAAGTGGAAAGAAAGACTTACAATTGAAAGTAACTAGCACCTTAGCAGCTGTGGATCAGCCAGTCCAAAGAATTTTTTTAGTCTGTACAGCTGAGACACAAAGAAAGGCATTTTAATCCCCATCTTTATCAAAATCTTGTTTGGCTATCTAACTGTTATAAGGACTCTGGATTCTGAGAAATTTTCAACTAGGAAAAGGTTTTAATTTGCTACATATGTTGTCATGGCAGTTGAAGTGGTGTTTCAGACTTCAGAAGCAAATATTTCTGATTTTTCTGTATAACAATTTTTAATGCACTTGCAGCATAAAGAATGCACATTGCTTTTTCAGAATACTGGCAATTATAAGCTTAATTCACAAGATTTTACTTCATATTAAAATTAACTTATTTATTCTCATAACTGTATTGCAAACTGAAATAGATGGACCTATGATATGTTTGTAGGGTCTCTTGCAGATCCTTTACATACAAGATGCCTTTCACCTTCCTCCATACAGTTTTCTGTGGTACCTACCAAGAAAATCTGTAGCTGTCCATGAGTGTTAGGGACATCCACCTGAAAACCTCTTTCATGCTTAAAGGGGGTAGCTGGAGCTTCACTGTTCAGTGGCACTGTGTAAGCAGGGAGTCCACCATCAGTATGACCAAAGGTGAGAGGATTGGGATCCAAAAGATTGCTGATTGGGGCACAATTATAACTTGAGAGTGAAGTGTACATAACTTGTGAATTCAGAAGAAATCATCACTTTGCTTTGTTGTCTGCCAGTCTGTGCAAATCACCAGTGCTATGTGTCTATTCTGTTAAATACGAGCATGGTTTATTTTCTTTTGGTTAACAGATATCAAAGGATACATACCTAATTTAAGGCACAAGGAGCAAATTTGTCTTGGTTTATGCTTATACTGCTGGCATGCTTGAAATATTTCCATTCTGATGGAATGATCAAATTGACGTTTTGTGTTAGGGGCCTATATGTCTTGTAAAGTAGATCCATGTTCTCCAGGAACGAGCTCTGTATGCACGATGTATGCCCGCCACTGTGAGCTCACACAGACTGCACTCCCTGTAAGATTTGAGGTGTCAACAACATGCAGATCCCAGCAAATTTAGCCCTGCTTATTCTCTCTTCATGTCACACAAGATCATAGTGCAGATATAGCCAAACTTACAGGAAAGTCTTCATTTTTATCCTGTTGAAACTATTTATCTCTTTGTTCCAAATTTACTTTAAAAGCACCTCTAGGAGAAATTGCAGTAATCTCAAAATACTCAGAGACAATGTTAGGAATGCAGTGAAAAGTAGCAGGAATGTGTGCCCATGTCAGCTCCTGTGGAGTTGGTATCTATGACTTACATCAATCCTATGGTATCTAAGATAGAGCATAACTGATTTTTAAATATTTTTGAATTTCAGATTTCTGCCATTCTCTTCATTTCATAAAAATGGAAAGTATGAACCATTAATTCTTACATCAGGTAAATATGTCCAAGAAACTTATGGAGTCAAACAGTTCCGAGAAGTACATCCAAAGAAGTGGGTGGGAGGCAAGGTAAGTCACTGTAAAAATTCAAGAATGGTTTACTTTTTTTTAGATTGTTATTGTATTAGAACTATGTGAATTTGGAGTTGATCCAGAGATCGTGGAATCCAGTGAAGATCTTTCTAGCACATTATAAAATCACATGGTTAGGGTTGATGTAATGAGTTGTCAGGCTTCCTTTACTCTTTCTGGTAAGCTCAGTTTGAGGAAATTGCACATCTCTCCCACCTACAAGGTAAGGATAAAAAAACTAGTTCAGTACAGCTTTGTGTATGTATATTTTGCAGATTTTTTTTTCTATCTGTATTGCCTTTTCTGATTTAAGAGAGATGGAATATGTACTCTCACACATTAAGACAAACCTTCAGGAAATTTTGGCAAAACTTGTTTAAAAGCAACAAAATAAGTAACTGCTTACATTCTATGGAAAATTCTAAAAATTAGTGAAGAGCTGTGTTGATTTTAAGGTTGTCTCATTAAACTGCCTGCTTTGTCAACAGCACCTCATATATTTCTGATTTTGTAGTGCTACAAGAGGTAATATTCCTCTGAATATGTTATAACATGAGTTTGTGTAATGTTTGCATTACCTCTACTTGTATTAGATATCATAAACACATTAAAATTCCCCAGTACAACAACGATAATGGACTTGGAAGAGAGTGCAGGACAGAGCCATAAAGATAGTTAAGGGACTCGAGTACCTTTTGTACAAGAAGAGGCTAAGTCCTGGGTGGAACTCTTCAGTCTGGAGAAGCAAAGGCTGAGGGGAAATCTTACCCTGTATAAACACCTGATGGGAGGATATGAAGAAGTGAGAGCCAGACTTCTCTCAGGCTCAGTAGAGTCCAGTGACAGGACAAGAGGCAATGGACACAAACTGAAATGCATGAAATCCTATTTAAAAACAGGAAAACAGGTTGGTTTGGTGGTTTGTTTTTTTTTCTATGAAGGTAACAGAACACTGGTATAGGCTGCCCAAAGAGGCTGTGGAGTCTCTATCCTTGCAAGTATTCAAAACCCAGCTGGACGTGGCCCTGGGCAACCTGCTTTAGCTGAGTTAGGGGAGTTGGAGTAGATATCAAGAAGTCTAAATAACCTAAATAGTTCTGGGATCTTGTAAGTTATGATTACTTATTTCCCTGAAAGTTTCTTAACCCTCATAAATATATAACAACTTCCAAGGAATCTCAGTTTGAGAAATAGTGTTTGTATGAAAGAATTGTTTCTCAAAACTGTAAGCTTTAAAAATGAGCTTAAACTTTTGGTTTTTTGATATACATTAACTAAATCTCATAGCAAACAAAGGCACAAACAAATAAAAAGATCTGCATTTGTCTTTCAAAAGTAATGAGTGGAGGATATGACTAGCTTAAGCCCCACAGCATAAGTATGACATGTAAGTTCTAAAAGTACTATTGTTCATACTCATCTTGTCCTGTAAAGACTCTTCCAGTCCTTAGTAGTTCTTGATCAGAGTCAGGTTATGGTAGCGAACAATGAAAAATATTTATGTTGTCTAGTACATCATACACATATAATACTGTATAAATTATGGGCTTAGCCAAAACCACTAAACTCACTTTAGTTGTGATCTTGAATAGATTTCAACCTAAATCTCTGGAGGTGAATAGCTATACACATTAACCTAACATGACATGCAGCCTTCCAAACCCAATTCTAAATTAATGTGGAGCTTCAATTAGGAGCTGCTTGCCCAAATGGAGAGGATATAGGAGAAAAGTGCTATTTGTGACCTACCTGCTGCTTTAATGGTTAATTAATTTAATGCTTAATTATAATCAGAAAAAAAAAACCTGAACAAAACTCCCTCTCCTCACTATATTTTAAATGAAAGGTCCTATAGGCATGTGTGAGGTTATACTTTCATAGCTGTTGAATTTCAAAGAACTCCCTGTCCCTAGGTTGCAGTAAAACTTTGTATATACCAGTGCTTTGCAAAAAAATTGTCCTATTCTAATGAACAGGCTAAAGAGCATGTACCAAAATATTACCAAAAAAAAAATCAGATTTTTGCTTAAGACTGTATCTGCTAAACACAACCCTCATTTGAGTTTCCCATGAGGTGATATTTTTGTGGATGTGGCTTGTATTATAACCTGAATAGCTGATAATCCTGCCATGATGTATGTATATTCTGCTTCTGTCAGTATAATATTAGAGAGGTTTCTCTTATCAAATAATTTCTTCCAAGGAGTCAGTTCAGTGGATCAGTGACCCATATAAGCTGCTGAAGGGTCACTTGACGTTAGTTAGGATTAGCTGGCTTTTTAAAAATACATCAAAAAAAGTTTCCCTGTTCATGAGAATGTCCTAGTTGCATTTTCCTGAGGTTATAATGTGTTTAAAAGTATACATTTTAATTCAAGTCACAGAAAGATTAGTATGTAAATTACATAATTACTTTAGAAGCAAAATGAGCAACAATGAAAAGTATTACCTTGCTATATTTCTTCAGAAAAATGAAGTGATATTAGCATAAAATTCCTCTAAACATAATAATAATAATATGTGAGAAAAATGTAATAGTTCCACTTTTTCATCTAGTTATAATCTGAAAATTTTTGTCTCATCCTGTTTACATTTCAATGAGTTTTGAGCAAAGGGAAAAACAGTTGTATTCTAATTCTTCATTGAAAATAAAGAAGAAATGGAAATACTGTACCTCTAATGAAACTGAATCTAGTGAATTTACCCAGTTACAATCCATTATAAAAACAAATGTCTTTGCATGTCTAAATACCTTGGAATACCATTGATAATATTTGTGAGATGTACCAATATAAAAAAATAACCAGTCACTATGAATTTAAATTGCAACAATAGATTCTAATGTAGCTGGACAGTCAAGGGATCAAATATAGTAACTATAATCTTTCAGTTGTAAAAACACTCACATATGCTCATATTTACTGAGACAGAAATGATAGCTTACAGCCTTTAATTGTTATTGGATTTGATTTGCACATGCATTTAAAAAAACTGACTTTATTGACATCATTTAATGTTTTCTTATTTACAAAATTCAGGAAGTGACATTTTAAGTCACTCCTTACAGAGTCTTTCGTTTGACGCCTTATTATAGGTGAATTACAGCATGGCTGCATCACTGTTTCATTATTTGCACAGGCATTTTGGCCCTAAACAGGATTTTATTATCTACAAAACATAAAAATACCCAGTACTGCAAGGAATTAATTTAGAGAACCTAAGCATATTGCACAGAACATAAAGTTGACCTTTACCGTCTACAGCTTTTGGAATGGAGTGGGATGTGGAACACATCATAGATTTAATGTGGCACAACGCTGTCTGCAGAAACTTGGGTGGGACTGTGACTGCCTGCCCATTGCACCTGATGATTGAATCTGCTGTCACCAGCATCCTGATAATAATGAACATTCAGCTTAATGACCGTGATTATGATTATCATAATTGATGTGCAAGTGCAGTGTGTGGGGATCATTACAGCTGAACTCTACAGCAGAGAAACATGCTTTAGTTACGGATAATTTTACTTTTATGCATTGATTGGGATAAAATATGCCTTTCAAATTCAACAGGCCAACTTAGTAAAATTTTAGGAAGATTTCTACATGTATGAATTGATGATTATGAGTTTCCTGCAAAACAGTCATTCTAGCTGTTTGTTTTTAATTGTTTCATCCCATTAATAATGGGAAATAATCAAATAATTAGACATTGCTGAATGAAAATCACTTATAGAGTCCTGCCAACATTAATCAAATATGAAGTTCAAATATTTCCGATTGTCATGGCCTTGCCTAAGCTAGTAAAAATAGCCCTTGTAATACACTGCCAACACAACTCTATTTTTGGTAGAGCAGTAGTAATTGGGCTATAGTTGACACTACTGACATGTTCATACTGTATTTTGCACCCGTTAGAGCAGGCAATAATTATTCCTTATATAAATTATATTGCTTCTTTCTTTGTTAGCAGAGAATTACAGGCTCAAATTCAGCCAGTGTTGAAAAAGGCGCAATCAATACCCAGTACATTTTGTTGGACAGTGATTGCATTCAGCTGAGATTATATGAAGTTGAAGAAGTATTAATTAATGACATAAATAATAGATAAGCACTAGTGTGTTTATGTACATTATGCTGGAATTCTATAAAGAATGTTCTGATATATGTATAATGCAAAATACAATTTCATTCATTTATCCTAGTTGTAAATTTGGCTCTTTGTCCAAGAACTGCAGAATTTCCTACCTTGGATAAGAGATATAACTGACTATGGGAAAAAAATCTTGATCTTGCTTTCTACTGTAAAGAAGATTGTAGGGATCAAACCTCTATGAATGCCTCAACTGCATGATTCCTCTCACATGACTTTAAGTTTGGACTATCTGTGATGAAAATAACTCCTTTTGTGTCCAGGGATTTCATCCTATTCTATAAAGTCTACTGCCTCTGAAAGTTCAACAGCCCCTGTGGTTTTTATTGTTGCTCACATTATGGTCCAAGTGGAATCACATTATCAGGTATGGCCCTAGGTTCCAGATATGCGGGAGAGGCCCACAAGGAGAATGTAGTATGGCCTGAAATTCTCAGTGTCTTAGAAAGTGGACATGACTCTTCTACATGACCACAACCAATTTCTTCCACAGTTCTCTGAGATCACTGTGTCCTGTGGTTCAACAGAAAATTTATCTTCGTATAGTATTACTACAGGGGAAAAATGAGGATATGGGGTTCTGGCTGAAACGTCATTTGTTCTGTTTGAAAATCAGTTTCATCTCTTTTAGGACCACCAACATACTCACAATAATTGTCTAGTGGATAATATCATTACATGATGTGGCAGAATTTTCCATCCTTGATGTCTTAACCCAGGCAAAGGGGGGAAAAGTGAAACAGTCTGACTTCACACCTGACTATCCCAAAATTTATTTAAAGTTGACCCCAACTCCAGTTTTCTGGAGTCTTGGTGACTGGACTTGATGTACGTATAATATATGTGTGAAGCTGGAGACTTTATCTCTTAGATTGTGACTCTGTGACAATTAAAAAAAAAATAATTTGCTTGTTTTCATTTTAATTAGGAAAAAAAAGAATACACAATAATATTTTCTAATGGAGTGTGATAGCAGCTAATGAATATGCATCTGTATTGTTTTATGATAAGTTTTAAAACTTTTAAGGCCATAGTACACTTTATGACAGAAATTACTAATATACAATGAGAAGAGCTAGCACATAGTTTGAATATCAGATTCTTAGTTCCCCAATCCAACTGCAATGCATTTTCCTAGGCAATGCAGTGCTGACATAATGTGGCAGCCAGAAGTGACTCTATTGTAGGGGAATTATTAGATGATCTGTAAGAGTTTACTTGTTACACTACCAGTTTCCTCATGAGCCATGTCAGGGATAATAAAGGTTGCTGCCAAAGTGTGTTGCACTCCAGCAATTCCTGGCCAATTACATGGGTCCAGTATGATTATTACTGCTGGCATGACTTAATGTATCTATTCAGATGCTCCAAATGGACCCTTAGTTTGAGTTATCAACTGGGTTTCCAAGATAAGGCTGCTTTCTGTTGCTTTTTCTCCTATCTCAAGTCCTGCACTAAACCAGATCATTTAAACCCCAGGATCTGGTCGTGCATTAGTATATCCTATATTGTCAATGAAAAGTCAGTCTGTTGTACTGTGTAGCATATATTTTCTTCTCTCAGAACAATCATTAAGAGTCAGAACACTGTTGCACCATCATGTGAAATTCAACTTGAACAATTAATTCCCTGAGCCACATGGGGTGATTCCAATAACAGCATTACTCTTCAGAGCTGCAAGCTCCTTGGAGCTCAGGCATTCACCTACGTTGTTAGGTAATAAACAAAAAGACCTATGTTCCCCAATTTAATATCACTGACCAGATAATTAAACAAGTGGTTTCTGAGACTAGGTAATAAGAATTGGTTTAAAGCCATTTTTTCAACTTATAATTCTCAATTTCTTTCTTTTTAAAAAAAAATAAATGTCATTATGTGATGTTGAGAAGCAAATGTATTTAAAAAGGCAGGAGTATGTAATACCCAACACTGGAAACACCAGGTGGTATCTCTCATTCATAGGGCTAGAACTAAATGTCTCTCATTATAAGATGCACCAATTCAGTCTCCCAGGAAAGCAAATGAATCATAGAATCATAGAATCACCAGGTTGGAAGAGACCCATTGGATCATCGAGTCCAACCATTCCTATCAAAATGAAAATTTAAACTGACAGGTGACATAATGATTTTTCCAGATTCTGTATCAATAACTATGTCATAGCTACAGAAATACATCTTATTGTGAAGATCACTATCAGAGCTCCTATTGGAGAGGGAGCTGTAGATTGTTTCCTTTATGAAAATCCTTAAGGTAGTTACTGCTGGGCTGCCTTTGAACAATGCTACTCAATCTCAATATATGTCATGTCAATGATTATTTACTATGAGAGATCTTTCAAGTTATCTTCTTGGGTGTAGAAGGAAGGTAAATACTGTGAACCAAATTAAAATATACAAAATATCCCTGACTACTGTTTAACTAGATGCAGAAAAGAATCTGTGGATAACTGGAAGGCTGAAAAGAAAGGCTGGAAAAACTTTCTGGTGAAGGTTACTGATGAGTTACAGGGTCTGTTCACCACCCTCATTGCAAAGAATTTCTTCCTGTTGTCTAGTCTAAATCTTCCCACTTCCCATTTAAAGCCATTCCCCCTCATCCTGTCACTACATACTCTTGTAAAAAGTCCATCCCTAGCCTTCTTGTAGGCCCCTTCAAGTACTGGAAATCTGCTTTCTGTAAGGTCTCCCGGGAGCCTTTTCTTCTCCATCCTGAACAGTCTCAACTCTTTGAGCCTGTCCTCATAGCAGAGTTGCTCCAGCATCTGATCATCTTCACAGCCCTTCTCTGTATCCGTTCCAACTGTTCCATATTCTTCTTATGTTTGGGACTCCAGAACTGGACACAATATTCCAGGTGGGGTCTCACAAGAGCAAGAGGGGGCGAATCACCTCCCTTGACCTGCTGACCATGGTTTTTTTGATGCAGCCCAGGATGTTGTTGACCTTGTGGGCTGTGAGTACACATTCCTACCTCATGTTGACCTTTTCATCAATCGCTACATGCAAGTCCTTCTCCGCAGGGCTGCTCTCTATCATGTCATCCCTCAGCCTGTATTGAAGCCATGGATTGCCCTGACCCAGATGTAGGGCCTTGCACTTGGCTTTCTTGAACCTAATGAAGTTCACAGAGGCCCACTTCTCCAGCCTGTCCAGGTCCCTCTGGATGACGTCCCATCCTTCTGACATAGCTGTACCACTCATGTCCTTGGTGAACTCAGGTTAGAAGTATGTTCCACCATGACAGAATTTAGCAACGATATTCTTTCTTCTCTTGTGGTTTTTGTTGATCTCAGGATAAAACATGTAGGGAAACTGAAAGGCAAATCCACATAAGGAGTTATTTATGAGTAGGGGTATTACCATGTATTAATATTCTAGAATGAGGGTTATTGAGTTACTCAGGAATAACCTTTGCACTTCAAATTCAAACTTCACCTTACAAGCTTTCAATTAATGCACAGAGGTAGTAGTGCCTAAAGTAAAGGGGCTATGTTATAAGGGTGGTGATGAATGCAGTATCTGTTTCACAATCCTATTGTTTTTGTTTTCCATAATGAGACTACTTGAGTAGGAATTTACTTTTGGACTGTGATAATAGGTACTAATAATATTCCCAGCCAGTAGTTTTGAGACATGTTAGGGCCTCATACCTGTAGTTATATGAAGGAATGACAGAATATATGGTCAGCACTTATTAGCAATGGAATATCCTGCTGTTTTAAAGTATAACTTGTTAGGAATATTAACAGGCTTTGTACACTAATGTGAGACTGCTTGATTGAGCAGTGTAGTGTCAACCATGTCTTTCTTCTAATGCTAAAAGTAATGCACATAGACAGAGTGACAATCAGAGTACAGCCTCCCATCAGCTATAATTAATCTTTTGGTTAACAGAGACTAGAAAAGCTTCTCATCAGCCTCTTCTGAAGTCTGAGGCACCCTGTTTTTTGATGTTTGCATTCTGAGTAAAATTGTCCCCACCAGTTCTAACAAATTGAAACACCAGGCTAATTATGGCAGCTAATGAAGTGTGTGGAATGGTCACAGCTTGTCGTGAAACTGTTCCTTCAGCTCAGATTAGAGTTTCATCAATCACTTTTTTAAACTGATCCAGAATTGCTTTTGCCCAGTGCTTGGCATTTTTAATGCTGTTTCTGTAATTGTTTTTTTCCTCAAAGCTTGGGCTATTTTTTGAAATATTACATTCTTAAGACAGGACTTACAAATGCCAGTTTATAAAAAAACATTTCATTACCGCCGCTATCAGCTGATCAAGTGCTAGAAAGCTAATAAAAGAAGCAGAAATATAAAATTTGATATATTGCTTTTAATCCAGCTAAAGGTAGCAATAAAGCATATACACATATATGTATATGAATCACTATTACTGTGGACTGGATGTATACAGCAATCTCATGTGACATGGTTTGTGGGCTGGATGGTTCAAATCCCACTGAAGGATCTAAATGAAATGAATGAGTTGGTCTTAGCTTATTTCCTAGTGGATTGTGGTCCTCCGTATATCACTCAGAGTTTGGCATGATTTGTAGTTTTTGCAGATGCCCAAGTCTTTGACAAGAGGAAGACCAAAATGTGTTGCTATTTAAAGAATATCAACACTTCTGGTCAAATCCAAAGTCCTCAGAGAAGTATGGGAAACTTTACAGTGTAACTTAATATTGCTACTACACTGTCAATGAATAAATTAGCATATAAAACATTGTAAAAATTCCTAGTTCCTGTTCTTTTATAAGATATACATATATCTTATATATTGAAAGTTCTGCATAGGCATTAAAGGCATAGGTATTAAGGAAAGTTTAAGGCCAAATTTCTTCCTCAACATGGACAATAGAGTGAGGAATTTATTTTGGAAGTCATCCAACTGAAAAATGAAATGAACTTTTGCTTATGTACTACCATAAAATATGTTTGCAGAAGTTGTCACATTTAGTGTATATAATGTAGTCATATCAGAACCAAGACAGCATGATTTTAGTTTTCAAAATGTTCAGCAATCTATTTTTCAAATTTCTGCCATTGTGAGTAATCCATTTAATTTTTCTGAACAGTGTTGAATCTGGGATAATATTTGCCTATAATTATCAACTGTTCCTCTCCATGAAGTTTCTTAAGCAGCAACATTTTGGCAGAACTAACGTCATGTCAATGCCAAAACATATCTGTGGCACCTTAGTGAATAAAGAGTGANATGATTTTAGTTTTCAAAATGTTCAGCAATCTATTTTTCAAATTTCTGCCATTGTGAGTAATCCATTTAATTTTTCTGAACAGTGTTGAATCTGGGATAATATTTGCCTATAATTATCAACTGTTCCTCTCCATGAAGTTTCTTAAGCAGCAACATTTTGGCAGAACTAACGTCATGTCAATGCCAAAACATATCTGTGGCACCTTAGTGAATAAAGAGTGATACTGATACTGTTCCTGAACTGTATCAAAGAACTGATGGATTTACATAGGAGAAAATGTGCCATTGAAAAATGAAGAAAACTATGAAACCTACAGAAGTTCTATTGTCATATATGAATAAAACCAGACAGCAATAGATATTAGCGTGAGAAATATTGTTCCAGTCTTATTTATTAGCGAGAGCATTTGTGAGCACCGGGGGGCAGATGAGTAGTTTTCTAGTGTTAGATGATCTCCAAAGTAAACTGCCTGTAAAACGAGAAAGGTGCTTTCCTGTTTGATTATTTCAATCTCTGCTGAAGGTAGCTTATATTTACTAAAGAGGAAAGCTGCTTTTCTCATTAGCTTTCCCCACTGCTAGGTCACATTGCTGACTTGTGTTTAGTTAGTTGCCCACCAGGACTCCCAGGTCCTCTTTTGCAGAGCTGTTATGCAGCCTGCTTTGATCCTGGGGTTAGTTTGTGCCAGGTGTATACAGTCTGCATGGTGTTTTGTGAGGTCCTATCGCACCATTCCTGTAGACTGTCTACATCTCTCTGAATGACAGCCCTCAAGTGTATTGATGGCACCCTTCAGTCTAATGTTTTCCATGAACTTGCTGAGAATGCATTGAAGTGCATGAAGAAATTAAACAAGATAGCACCCGAGGAAATGCATTTGTACCCAGGTTCTACTTGGAGCAGAAAAGGTTTATTACTACCCTTTGAATCTGAAAGTCCGGCCAGTTAATACATCTATCAGTCTGCACATCTAGACTATAATTTACCAACTTGGTTAAAAGGATTCTCTAGGAGATTGTGTTGAAAGCCT
>WAAB01022638.1:146183-160440 GCA_013389865.1 Piaya cayana
GCTAGATTTCTTTTTTCTTTTTTTTTTTTCCCCAAAGGGGTATAACTTAATCTTATAAGATAAAAACATGGTTTCACATAAGGATTCCAAGTCAGAATTTTTCGTCCTTAACCCATAGTGCTGTGATTTTGGCAAGTTAGAGATAGTTACAACTTGATCTTGGCAGGTTAAACATTTTCTGGCTTTAGTCCAGCAGGTTAAAAGTTGTTCTGAGTTTGTCTTGGCAATCAACACTTGGTGTTGGCTTATTTTCAGCTGGGAAGAGGATGTTGTGTTTGAACAGATTACACAATGAAAAGGACAGCTTATAAATGGCATAAGTCAAGATAGTTATCCCTAAGTGCATTATTTTCTAATACGAGTGCTGTTGCTAGCAGAGTGTTTTTGATGGACAAGGCAAAGAGTTGGTTTAAAAATGTGAACACTATGATAAAAACACATCCTTTGCTTTTTCATCAGATGTTTTCAAGACTATAATTTTTTGCACACAGGAATGAAATGTTAAACATGGTTCCACTTCAGACTTAATATCTTCATTAAAGGGTTATGTATTATGCATCACTGTATTTTCGTACTTTACAATGTTGTTTATACATCTTAAATAAATTAAGGTGAACATTTTAACTTGTAGGTTAAAACACCCTACAAGAAGTAGAAAATTTCATGACAATAGCAAATAAACACCTCTTGGGATTCTGAATACCTACTGAACTATTTCAACTGCACATTTGTTTTTTAGTCCACATTCAGTAAAGTTCAAGTGTATCCAAGTATGAAATTGCTTGCAGAGAAATTCACATTTTTTTTCTTAATTTAATTTACTCATTAAAAAAAACCCACTGTATTAGGTGAAAAACATGGAAAATAATCTTTGGCAATTTTGGTTCAAATACAGATATTCAGAACAGAATTTGGGTGATGTTTTTTCATCTTGACTAAAGTATGGTACAGCAGTTATTGTAACTTTGTGTGACAAACTATACTATTATTACTGTCTCTGAATATGTCTAAAAGTACCTGAAAAGTGTTTACATAAAGGTGATTTATTCTTCTTAAGTAGATTAGCTTTATACACATAAATAAGTTCATTATCTGAACAGTTATTTATAAAGGAAAATATATTTCTTTTTATAGCATTGCAAAGCTGGTACATGTTTGGGAGAAAGCACCAGACAGTGTCTTGCTTGTGGATCATCAGTAAATGGAATACATGAAATTACAGGGTCTGCCCTCCATTCCCTTGGGCAACCATGATGGCTGCAGGGTACTAAGTAAAAATGTAAAAAATGTAAAAAAATGCAAATTTGGACCACAAATCTTCATTGCTCGTTATATTATACATGACAAAAAGGAGAAGATAGTTTTAGATCCCAGGTTAATTTCCAACAGGCAATGCTTAGGAGGAAAAAAGTAACCCACTAGACCTAATCCCTCCCCTTTTTTCTTTGTCTTTCCTTGCACTTCCACCAAAGCTGAGAGAAAGTTTGCATTTGCTTTTGAGGTAGCACTGTAAGGATTGACACATTTATAATGAACACAGGTATTGCAAAATATCTTATTATTTAGAAGTATTTGCACTTTCCTTGTAAAATGGCTCAAGTTATTGCATTCTCAAAAAATTCCTTATCTTCTGTTGTGTCATAGCTTAATTTGTGTAGCCATGGAAGGGTATAGTGGGACATGCTTTTGTTCCTTTGTCCAAACTACTTCTAACCATGCAGAAGCAGTAATAAGCTCTTTTCAAGACTGAGTGTATCCTCTCCTGCCTTGCACAGATGAGGATAAGAAGTTTTAGAGCTTGACTTGTGTTAGCAAGTTATCGTCTGCTTTCTCCAAAGCACAAATTAGCACAGCTTAACTGCTGAGCTAAGAAAACAAACTTCAGTGAACAAAGATTAGTAGCAGAACACTTCCTTCTCAGAATATTACAGAAAGGGAGTAATAGAGTTGCCATTTCCATATTAGGCTGTCACAGAGGAGTACACTCTGCTGTGCCCCTTGTACTGGACACGTCACGTAGGAAGTATCTACACTTATCAGATCAGTAGCTTTTCAGATTGCTGAACCATAATTAGAAATCTTTCATAATTTCTAGCAAGCACTGTTTGAGTTTGATTTCCTCATTTGTATTTCCAAAAGATGAAATGTGTAAGAGTTACAAATCTCCATGAAAATTTAAGTGCAATAATAATGAATTGTTTGTTACATAAATTAAATAGTAATTAATGTTTTCTCTTTCTGTTTGGAAGATAGGATATTAAAATAGTGTTGTTAGATTTCCTACTGTGAACATAATTTCCTGATTTTTTTTTCTCCATACATTATCATAAAGTCAATAAAAGACTAAAACTAACAAGTAGAAAAAACTTGCTTGATATAAGTGTAACACAGAAGGTTATAAAGTTGCCTTTTATGATGGCTATACAATATCATTTTATTTTAAGATCTAATAGCAAGTTGATTCAAAGGGTAAGACTTGCACTTCGAAAGTCATTACAGCAAGTAGAAAATTGCCTTCTACCACAGTCGCACAGTCTTTTTAAATCAAAGAGTTTTATTGTTGTTGATGATGTTTGCATTTGCAGGAGGTAATTAGCGAATGACTTAGACATCACATTCAACGCCTTCAAGCTTGTCAAGACGACCTGTAAACTTCACTTGCAAAAAACCCCAAAACCAAACAAAAAAACATAAAATCTGGCATTTTAGGAGGGAAATTGCGGAGAATAGAGGACAACAGAATCAGAACATTTTGGGTCAGTTTGACCATGGCTATGTGAATCTATAATATGCAGAAGCTCATAAAGCCTTCATGGAAGCACCAGTTCTTTTTGTTGCACTTACCCCAAAGAACAAAATTTAGAGGGTTCAGAATTAGTAGTGGTAGTAGGCAGTCAAAGAAGGAGATAGATGATGGCTCCTTGTTCTCCTGTTCTGCATTGTTCTGGCAGAATGAATAGGGAAAGGTGTAATTCTAGCCCCTTCATCACACCAGTGGTCACTTGTCCACTGTAGTGCAGGGAACTCTGATTAGACATGCTTTACCCTAGAAGTCAATACCTCTGCACTGACACAATAAAATCTAGTCGCTACAGCATAATCCAGGCTTTTGTTATTATCTCTTATTTGAAGGGGCTGGTTGACCCAATTGGTTAACACATTAGCTTTTCGATTTTATAGCCTCAAGTCACAGAAGACCTATTCCTCATTTTTTGATATTTCTCCACAGCAGAAAACAAAATTGGCAGTCTATGCCCACCAGCCACAAAAACAGTTATGCCAAACAACTGTGTCCTGAACTTTATGGCTAATTAGCTGTTGAAGCTATGCCAAAGAAATAGGTTCTGTTGCCCATGGGAAGAAGTGTGTAGCCATTATTAATGTCCCAGCTCATCTCTCTCAATAGGTGTTATGAGGAGTGCTGCTTAAAAAGGCTAAATGTATAACAGAAAATTAAAAATTATAGTACCCCTTTCACTGACTGAAATACTGTAAACTTGTTTCACTGGGGCCAGGATGGGTGTCAATGTACTTTGTGTGAAAAGTGCAATAGAAGCATTAGTATTTGACAGCGTTGGTTGAAATAAGTGAAATTAATGGAGCTCTTTTCATATACGACAAGGCCATGGCACCCCTTTCATGCTGCTTACAGACAGAAAAAAGTCAATACTTCTTTATTACTTGATGTTGACCTACATTCTGCACTACAAGTGCCAGGCCCACTAATTGGTTTCAGTTGTGAGAAAAGTTTGCCCCAAAGAAACACTGGAGCAGATAAATCAATCTTTTTTAGGGTAGCTTAGTGGGTTTTGAGCACTTGAAATGACATTTGTGTTGTATTGACAGAATGGGTTGTTACATTCATTTTGTCATGTCAGAAGGCCCTGTGCTAGTTGGAAATATTGTTAACCAGTATTGATAAATTTGCTAAGAATAAAAGTTAGCTGGATCAACATTTTACTTGTATCACAGCTTGCCATTTCTGGTTTAGTTCCTTGTTAGAGAACTCGATGGCTATCAATAGGTCAGGAGGCTTACAGCTCACTTTTAAAACTCTAATTTTACTGTTTCAAGCATTAGGATCTTAGGGAATACTTAAAGATGACCATGTAATATTAAACAGGGTGGGTTGCAGACTATGGCTGTACAGTGGCACTTGGCAGTACACATGACAGTCAAGTAGTCAAATATATTGAAAAGGTCCATAGGTCTTGTTAAGCTCTGACAGCTGAACTGGAGTCACTTACAGTTTACTAGAGTTGACAAGTTTAAAGAGGAAGTACATTGTTTGGAAATTTAAAAATAGATTTTGGTCTCTGAGAATTACATGTATCTGATACTGATAATTATGTGGCATTATTTAAGAATGCATTGTGGAAAAACTCCATGAAGCTGAGCTCCATGCTCTGATGATCCTGACACAGCAAAATTGTAGGGTCAATCTCACCATATGTAGGAACTCATAGTAGTAAGCTAATTCATTCCACTTACCAAAAATAAGGGACTGATGGTGAATACAATATTGAAGAAGCCTGTTTTTTCTCCACTCACGATGTTCTTGCCACTTCAAAAGAATTATCTCCATAGATTCATAACTTCAATACTATGTCGCAATCAGCTTAAGTTCAAGATGATCCTGCCAGTCTTACTAGAATGAACCAACAGTGCTTCACTGCACAATTTGAATCTATGTTCCACCATCAAATTAGATAGACCTGAAAACATGGCTTCCAATTCCTTTCCTTTATACTGGGGTAGAAAATTCCTTTCCTTTAAGTGGGGTAGACTTTTCAGCACTGTGAGGTAGAACTTGCAAAACCAAGACGTATTTGCAGGCCTTACTTTCTCAAATTGTTGAAACCTGATTTAAATCTGTATCTTCAAATACAGAAATGGCTAGGGTTTTTTATCCTAAAAGTATACTTATAATTTATATGCATACTGTGCTACATTTATCTAGCATACATTCTAAACTTCTTTAATTAGTCTAATTGTAAACCCAGCAACACTTTCATTTATCCATCAGACTACGTGATGCTACCTAAATGTGGTCAAACATAACTGCTGTCGTCATAATCGGAGCCAGTTGTTTAAATGCTCAGTTGTGAGTATCTAGTGAAATAGCTTTAAATAACAAGATAAACAGTACAGCTGCCAACCCAAAGTAATCTTACACTGAGGGGGCGTGTGGCACAGAAAATTTCCTTTTTGTCATTTTGATTTGAGTTTGAAGCTGGACCTGGGCTTAGTTCCAGCTCAAAAAACTGTTCACTTCAAAGGCTCCTAAATTGTCCCAAGGAGCTAATTTTGGCAGCCAATTGTTTTTGTTTGGCCAGGCATCCTAATAGCAAAAGCCGTCTGCTCCAGCAGATGAAGGCTTCTTCAATGCTCAGATTTAGCGTTCCTTGATTTAATCCTGATGTGGGGGGTGTACACCTTTTACTGCTTTCCCCATCTCACCTTAAGTTCACTGCTTTTTTTGTTAAACTGTACCTAACTGTCCTGCATGTAAATTCAAAATATACTTCCTATTTTCAAAATAAAAGATACTGTCTTCTGCTCTGGAGTACTTCTTAATCCTAAATTATAGCTGCATTATCTGTTTTCTTTCTTGGCAGCTAGATCTGTTTGAGTTTTTTTCCATTCCCATGAACAATATAAGCATGCTGAATTTACCGAATTATTCTATAAATCAGCAGCTTCCCTTTAGAAGGAAACTGTTCGCAGTTGTACTGAAGCTATAATAATCTTTATTATAACTATACAGACAACTTATCCAGAAATAAGAAGGAGCTTTTGATGCCAAACTCACAATGAAAATTTAAATACTCAGCCATTCTTATGTTATAGCATGAAATTATGTGAATAGGCTGCTTCTGTTGGGTAAGAAATTGAGTAGTGCAAGGCATAGAAAAACATTAAAAATTAAATCTTGTGAACATTTAAGAACTGGGTGGGCAGTGATCACTTTCACACCACACAGGAAGTACTTCTGCTTGTACGTGTACAACTGTCTTGCTATTTTAGGATTCATGCACTGGATTGTTGGCAGAATCATAGCAAATAGCCTAAAATATGAGATGTAAGAAATTATATGGTCACAGTCTGGCAATACACAGTGCAGGTGAAACTCAGGTGGGACATGTCAGTGGTTGAATGAAGCTTAGCAGAAATCATAGTTGTTCTGTCTGTTTATGGAGATTCAGCTAGAGTGTGGTCTGTGAAGTAGCAAAGCCTAAATTATCCAGAGAATGACAGTTCTACATGTCATTAGTCAGAAAAAAAAAGTTTTCGTTCTATTTTTGTGAGGAAAACCAAACCTTTCAAATTTTGAAATGTGTTGAAAAGGTAAAAAAATTAGCTTTCATTCACTCATAGTCTCAGGTGTTTTCCAAAGACATTTCATAGAGCATCATGTTGACCACAGAAACTATTAGAAAGTGTTCAGACCTATTTATTTCTTAAAAATTAATCACCATATGCTGGAAAGCTGATAATCGATCTGTGGCATGCTTAGAAAGGGAAAACAATTTTAATGCGAAACAAATATTTTGAATTGCTTATACTATTCCCAGTATTTCAAGGTAAAAGAAAATAATTTTATTAAGAATGCTTTAAAAACTTGGTCTTAAATACCATGGACTTGTTAATCATTTACAAGTGTTTATTAGTAAGTAGCTAACTCAAAATACCATTCAGGGTACCTACCTTATTTTACTTTTTTGTTTGTTGATTGTATTAATGTTGTGCTTTTATGGCACAGGTTCACTTGCATTTGTCTTATTCAATTTAGTTTTGTAATAATTTGTGTTTTAAAAAATTGAGTCTAATAACCAAGAACCTTCCCTGGAAAAAATGGGTTCAGAGATCAACATGCCTGTATTTTTATTACCAAAATTCCAGGTCACTTTATTGCCACTAATACTTATTTAATATATGTTCTTTTTCTTGTGGAAGGTTTTTTTAATATTCATGTTTTAATGTTAAACAAGATAGAAAAGTTAAAGTACTGCAAAGACACTTTGCTGTCTTTAACTTGGTTGCCAAGGAGGAGAATATGATTTTGTGTAGTATGATTTGCAAAAGATGATAAGATCTACGTTTTTTGGAGCAGGAAAGTTTTGCAGTGCCTACAGGTATTTAAAGTTTGAAACATATATTTACTTGCAATTAAATAATCTAATGTTTGTGTTCTTCTCCAAAGTAATGCACACATAGTATAATAATGTACGTTTCATATATGTTATTTTGCATAACTTACATTCTAAATGATATAATTAAATATAACTGGAAGTCAATATTTATAGCTCTAAAATAGTTTAAAAAATAGGTAAAACCATGAAAGCTAAACTTAACACTTTGTTTTGTCTCTCTTATTTCTTTAGGACTTTAAAACAGTGTTACCATCGATTGTTCTCTTTGAGAAGTTTGGAAAAACTTATTCTAGAAACGGGCACATAGTATAATCGTCCTATGAACTACACAATATAACACACCGGATAAGTAATCAATAAATGCTTTTCAGGAAATGCAACAAAATATGCTGACTGAATTTCCCATAAAGTACCCTTTCTGCAGAATGATGTGTGCTATGTCTGAAGTAGTGTTATTTAATTTTGACTGATATTTAAGCAATACAGCTTCCAATATTAATTACACCCCTTCCCCCCAGTTTTACAGTTTTGGGAAAAAAAAAGCAAAAATTACTTCTGAAAATATTGTATTTTCTTTAATGTGAATCTTTTAGGGTACAAAGCCAGCATACTCAAGTAAAAGACTTGGAGTTACATATTATTATTATTGCAGATCCTTAAGTGAGGTTAACACTAAAAGAAGAAAAATATATACAAGTTACATCTGTTGTTTGGTTCTCTCAACTATAAATGTATCTGGTTTGTGACTGTTCTTAATTTTCAGTGTTAGTATATGACCTTTTGGGATACCGATTCGTCTCTTCACTAGGACATGATATGCTATTTACATGGAAGATAATATTTTAAATTCTTCTAGCTCTTCTGTGGCTGATGTAACATCAGTGTGAAAAAAAAAATTCTGAAAACATACACACCTAATTATTCAATCAGTTTTTCTATATCAATTTAATTTTGTTTACTAATAGCTGTGCATTTGCTCCTAGTTCCATATCGAGCATATGGGGGAACATAATCACAAGATGCTTGTCGAAGAACACATTTGACCACACAAACCTGACATTTGTATGCTGTGTTCACTTGCATTAAATCCTGAAAAACATTGAGTATCTTCAGAGCTCAACTTCAAAAGAATCAAAGAATTCAGCATCATAGGAGCACTTCAGCATTTCTTAAATGAACTAGTTCTTTAAAATGTATGTATTTTTACAAGAATTTTATACTGAATTCTCTACTAATACTCTGCTTTTCATAGAATTTGGCTATATCTGAATCAAATATAACTGATTAGAGTATTTAAATAATTTACTAAAAGTAGGCTTTTTTATTACTGAATTTTGTCACATGATTATTTTGTCCTCTACAAATGTGCAGAAAACCTCCATCAGATGTCTGTTTGTATGAATATTCTCAGAACTAGGAATAAAAAATTTTACTCCTGCAGGTTTTCAGGTGTCAACCTGTGTGAAGAAGTTGTAATGCTGTCACACACAAGAATAAAAGCACTTTCAACTCCATTAGAGTAGGTTACGAGTGCAGGCACTGAGCTGTGGTGTTGCTACTTTTTGGAGTTTGTAAATTTGAAAAGTTTGTTCTTCTGCATGACAATAAGAAATTTACTCTGGGAAGTAAGAAGCAGCCATCTCAGTCAGTGGCTAAGTCTCCCCAGTGAGAGTTAATCTGATCAAATGTATCAGAGTGCTTCAGTTGTTCATGGAAGGGACTGAACATGAGACAGTTGTGCAAAACTGTTGATGAATAAAGATGCCACAGTAATTTTTATATGTGAGACCTATCTATTTAATAGCTTCAGCTTTAAGGTAGTTCATCACAGTAATTCACCCTGTGTTGCCTCTTTAACTTCATACCACAGTTTCCCATCAGTCCGATTAGAAATGGCAATGCCTTTATCAGATTAATCTTTTTTTCTCTTTCTTCCTTTCAGTATCTCTGACCTCAGGACAAAATAAAGCCTACCATGCAGATCAGCACTGTACTGGCAGCAGTGCTTATAGCTAAGGGTCTGTGGCATGGATAGAGGTTAAACCAAAAACTTCTATTTTTAATTGTCTGATATACACATCTTTTGAGATACCTGCCCCGCCCCCCCACACACACTTTTTAGCTTCTAGGCAGATACCTGCTTCCCAGATTGCTTCTTATACAAAGTAAGGTCTGTTCATTTTGTTAGATAAATAAACATCCATAAAATTAATAAAGTAGCAACCATATTATCTGATGGGCTTGACTGTTTTATTGCCAGTAGTATTTCATAGGTAATCTAGTAATTTTCTTTAACTTTTCTTTTTACTTTTCCAATTCATGGACATATAACATCCAAAATATTTTGTGTGGCCACTCTGTAATCCCAGAATCCTTTCATTTCTCATTCAGCACTTATTCAGTGTATTTATACAAACTATCTGACTATTATTCTGCTGGGATCTCTACTAATTCTTCCATTATGAAGAAACTTTTAATTGTTTCTACTACTCTCTTAAACTGCATGTAAACACATACAGAATGTTATCAAAGAATCAGCTTGAAGATATTTTGAAATATAAAACCACATCAAACTATTACATTTTATATGGGTATTGACAATTTTTTTAGTTCTGGTTCCCATTCAAATATTGCACAGTCCAGGAACCTTTATGAGCATGGACTAAAGAATGTGGCTGTACCTTTTTTCTACATGTGGATGAGGCTGATAGCAAAAACTCCCAATATTTGAAAGAACACCTAGTAATAATCTAAGAATCCAATCTTGACATAGCTTCAGCATGTTGGACTTGACTAAAAAAGAAGATTAGAATACATAATAAAATGCAGGGGACACCAGTTAGTTTTTAATGTGCGGAAGAAATGGACATCACAAATGATTAAAAAATATAATTTGGAAGCGAATTCTAACAACTCTGCAGTATATAGCAAAGGATTAAAAAAAGATAAATTTTAGCCCTGGAGTAGACTACCATTTCTATTTGGTAACCCTCTGTAGTAAACAAGTGCATGTGTCTGTCCACAAAGAAAGTTTTGCTGTGCTTTCTTGTTTAAATAAAAATGTTTGCAGGTAGGAAACTTAGAGTTTTTATGGAAAACCAGTTAAATCTACAACTTTGATATATTTGTTCACTACAATAATATAATGAACACAACAGCAAGCATTTTGATGATGTCAGTATGTAACTAGTGTATTGATATAAACACTAAGTGATTGTGTAAGTGATTTTACTTTACTCCTGTTTATCTTTCATATTGATACTTACTATATCACTTTTAATTATCAAATTACTTTTTAAAATGTATTTTAGTAATGCATGTTTATTATTTTATTTTTTGTCAGTTTTCCTTATTAATAAAATTGTTGCATTATAACATTTGAATACTGAACAGTGTGTGCTTAAAGAAGATTTTTCAATTTTATAGGGAATGTTACAGTCTATTCTCAAGGTACAAAATCTCAGCACAAATAATGGGTATAAATAGAAGCACCGGCAAAGGAACACTGATAATTTGAAACAGATTCACGGATCTTTATAAGTCTGCAAGATACATAGCCTCTTAGAAATGTAGTTGGCTATGACATTTAGCAAACTACTCACAGCAGTATCTAAAAGTCAAAAGGAATCACTGTGATGCCAGAGTAATAGACAAATAAAAGAAGCTATAGATCAGTCTTTGGAAGCTTATGTACTGTAATTGCCCCATTAAATGTATTTCAGTCAATTGTAGTTGAACAAACGTGAATAGTGAAACACGTATAGCCAAACTATGCCAAAGCAACCTGGTTGCTGTTTCGTGCAATAACAAAATAGTCTTCAACATGCAGCTAGACTTGCACAATCCTTGTTTTTTCAGCCTGAGAAGGACAATTTTTTTGTTGTTGTTTGAACTGATATAGTCCATGTGTACAGAGGAAAAAATTACTGTTGGCCATTTTCAATCCTGTGTGGCTGAAGATGTTTATAAAATATCTTTAGGAAGCAGCACATACTGGGAAGAACCTGTCATACCAGCTCACTAACATGATATCTCTGTCACTTAGATATTTGTCTAATGCATAAAGAACCTGGAACTTAATATTTTGGTGTCCACTGATATCTGAGCAATTTGAATAGATCATAGGTCTTGAGAGAACCAAATAACAATGTTATTTATTTCCCCATCAGATACACTGGCATACACATCAAGTGATAAGGATTCAGGATTCTCAGTGCTCATGACTGATTATCTTCAGGGTTAATCACCAATGTGGGCCGCAGCACTCATAAAAAGGATGCAAACAAAGTCAATAAAATGGAACAATGATGTGCTAGAATTTGCTTACACTGTAGCACATGAGAAGTTTCAGGGATACTAGATAATGTCTAGTGACATCTTTTCTTACCAAAACTATCTGCTGTTACTCAGTGGATTAAGGATCTTTCAAGTATTGTTGCCCAACACTTTTGTTTTACTCCTACATAGCTGATGTTGTAAACACAGAAAATCTCTTAATGTAGGTAATTTAAAATTTCTTCTGGGCTGATCCCAGATGTTCTCAACACTTATCAGAGAAAACATTTAGCTTGTGATGCCCTCTAGAGGCATAATTGCTATAATTTTGTTGACCACAGATCTTTTCTGGTCCAACTACAACGCTGCAGCATTTTTCACCCTTTCTTCTTTTTTTCTTTATTTTTTTATTTTTAAAATAAGCCACACTTAACATTTCTATAGGACCAAAGGTATAGAATCATTAGGGCCTCTGCAACTGATCTAGCTGTCTCATTCTGGACTTGTACTGAAATTGTCTCCAGGTGAGATATGTCCATATTGAAACTGCAAAGCAAAATACTGGTGCTTGTAAACAGTAATGGAGATAGACATTCTAACACTTATCATTGAGTGGGACTCTGAAAGCATGAAAATAAACAAGTGTATTCTACAATTTTATTGTTATTCCAAAGGATGTGATGCCAATATGCCTTTCATAAACCTATGGTCCTCAATTTAATGAATTTAGAAGTTCTGCATAGTAGAGTTTGTTAGAAAGATGGGGAGCTCTATCTTTTTTCTGGCAGTCCTGGGGTCCTGCACTCAGAATAGCAGATCCTGAAAAGCAGTGGATGTGCATGATCCCCTAATTTTAAAATCTAGATTGCCCCATATTAAAAAAGAAGCACTGCAACCACAGAGGAGTCACATCCATGTAATCAGAAGTAGTATTTTAGCCTTGAAGCTTTTATTTGTCTTAAATGCATTTGTAAAACATTTTCTTTTACTAGCTAACAAAGGTTTCTGCTAGGCCTGGAAAAATGTCAGCGATGAAGCTCAGAAAATGCCAAGCTGGCTTGGCTTCATATTCTTCCATCTTTTAATAGTTCAGCTCATTAATGAGAAAATCATCTGGCTGCTGGCACAATCAGATACAGTCACTTATCAGTACATTGAGTTCAGTTTATTGTACTCCGATTCATATTCATGATCAGAGGATGCAGTGGAGCAATTCATTAGTGCACTGCTGCATTAAGCAATCACTGCCAAAATGTGACATATTGAGAGTTTGCATTAAAGTGCTTCCTTTGAGAATCTTTTGCTTAAGAAATTCCTATGTGCAGAAATCTGTTGAGGTAAGTCACTCTGGCAGTTCAAGAAAAACATTGAGACTCCAAGTATATAACATTTAGTTAAAAAAAATTGGGTCACTGTTGCTATTTCATGTGTGACATGATCACATCCTCAAATGCAAGTTTAGACTGATCTAACAGCTAATAACATGTATGAGGTAGATTAGAATTATCGCAAACTGAACGCTGTTTCCTACTCTTAGTTACTTTATGTAGTCTAATGAAAGCTAAGGTTGGTTTTGTTTTGGATGAAGATATTCAACAATGTCAAAACCCCAAACTTCCACATGCTGTATATCTACTCATCATGCAAATAACATGCACTTGCAACTGCAGTCTGTGCATGCTCACTTCACAATGACTGTGTTTTTAAAAAGGGACAGTGCTTACAAATTAGAAAGGTACACTACTTGTATACCACCAGAAAAAGGTGGCGATGACAGTTTTAGTTACCTTCTCTCTTTTTCACTTTAAGTTTGTAGCATGGTATTGTGATGATTCCTTGCCCGGATGCTTCATTTGATTACACCATATAATTTTTCTATTAACAACCATTGTTCTTCCAGTTTATTGTCTCTTCTTTAGGTTTATAAAAAATCTGACCTACTCAGTGATAGAGAGGTATAGAAAGAAAGAAAGGAGTAGAATTGTAAATTTGTGGTCACTCACACATAAGCAAAATGGATGTTAAACTTTCTTTTAATGTACCCTTAATGTAAGGAAGAATAAGACTGAATAAGATTATAATTCTTGGTATTTCAACTGAAGTCTTGGCCAGTGAATCACTGCTAAGAGGAGACAATACAGATAGTATCTAAAAATGGTGAAACAGACTGCCCATACTTTATATTTTCACAGCAATAATCATCTCACACACACCTAGTATCTTTGAATAAGAAAGTGTGGTCAGCCGTGTTTCTGGCTTCATTTCTCCCATTTTGCAAAACTGTGTGCCAGCTATAGACATTCTCATATACCTACAAGAAGTCATTTACTTTCTTGATTTTGTTTCTGTGTTTGATCTCTGCTTTTTTTTCCCCACTTACTCCATTTCCCCTGCAACACAGGACACTTCTAGTTTATGCTAATTATCATGGCAACGCATAATCATAGAGTCACAGAATTGTNACACTGACCAAACAGCCTCTGACATGGATCTTTCATTACTTCAGTAGATATTTTCTAGCTTCATTTCTCCCGTTTTGCAAAACTGTGTGCCAGCTATAGACATTCTCATATACCTACAAGAAGTCATTTACTTTCTTGATTTTGTTTCTGTGTTTGATCTCTGCTTTTTTTTTCGCAACTTACTCCATTTCCCCTGCAACACAGGACACTTCTAGTTTATGCTAATTATCATGGCAGCACATAATCATAGAGTCACAGAATTGTTTGGGTTGGAAGGGACCTTAAAGATCATCTAGTTCCAACTCCCCTGCCATGGTCAGGGACACATCCCACTAGATCAGGGTGCCCAAGGCCCCATCCAACCTG
>WAAB01022638.1:160939-204580 GCA_013389865.1 Piaya cayana
GATTTGCCCCTGGTGAAGCCATTTTGGCTGCCTCTAATCACCTCCCTGTCCTCCATGTGGTTTAGCAGAGCTTTTAGGAGGATCTGTTCCATGATCTTCCCAGGCACAGAGGTGAGGCTGACAGGTCAGTAGTTCCCAGGGTCGTCTTTTCTACCCTATTAAAAAATGGGTACAATGTTACCTTTCTTCCATTCACCAGGGACTTCTCCTGATTGCTGTGACTTTTCAAATATCATGGAGATTGGTTTGACACCCACATCGGCCAATTCCCTCAGGGCTCTGGGATGCATCTCATCGGGTCCCATAGACTTATAAAAGTTCAAGTTCCACAGGTGTTCACGAAGCTGATCCTCCTTTAAGATCATCGAGTCCAACTGTAAACCTAACCCTGTCAGCTCCACCACTAACATATCTCCCTAAGCACCACATCTACACATCTTTTAAATCCCTCCAGGGACAGTGACTCAATGACTACCCTAGGCAGCCTCTTCCAATACTTGGCAACCCTTTCAGGGAAGTAATATTTACTAATATCTAGTTTAAGCCTCCCCTGGTGCAATTCGAGGCCATTTACTCTTGTCCTATCACTTGTTACTTGGGAGAAGAGACCAATACCCTCCTTACTACAACCTCCTTTCAGGCAGTTGTAAAGAGTAATAGAAAACCTTGACAGAAACTAGTTAAATATCAGACGGGAGTGAAAAACTCAAATCTTGAAGACATTTGTGTCTGTAAGATTTCTCCCCCTTATAAGCTCCTGTGTTTCCTAAACAAAGAGTTACCATCTGTAGATGAGGCAAGAGTCAGTTTGTCATCAATCTTTTGCTCTAGACAACAGAGCAAATGGAGTATTCTGAAGCAGTCAGTGTGGCTTTTAAACAACATTTAAAAAAAAAAAACCCAAAGCATTTATTTGACACAGAAAGGTCTTTCTTCTTTTTTTCCAGTCTCCTGAACCCACATATGACAGTGCCATTAACATGAGCATTTTGCCACAGTTGGTCTGGCTGAACAGCTTATATGTTAGGTTCATTCAGAACGTATCAATGTATTTAATGATAGCTGTGTTTTCTAAAACTTGAATTTCATCCTTAACTCCTCTGTGGTCCAGATGAGGATTAAATTTTCCATATTGCTAGACTCTGTTGCCGAAGTCATCTACAATCAATACTATCAGATACAACTCCAGTGTAGGACATAGTTGAGTTGTGGCAGTGTTAAAACTAGATACAGAAGTGGACTAGACTGCATGTATCGAAAACCATGTCCAGCTATCTGACCATCACATTTTTGGGAGAGGCATCTGTTGTGAGGATAGACATTGTTATCATTGCACAAGCAGGTTCATATGCTCTATTCATAACAGAGACCATTCTGTGCTGCTCCTGCTGCACAAATATAAAGGAAAAATAAATTCATTGAAAAAGGAAGATATGGTACAGTGAGTTTAAGAACCAGGGCAAACAAACAAAGTTAGTTGTGACTGGAAAAATTATTGAAACAATCTTCCCCATGAAATCTAGCCAGTGACAAATATTGCACATAGTGAAAATATTTTATCCAGGCTTCAAACAGGAAAAAGAAAGAAGAAAACTAATCTGGGCAAATGGGTAAATCACTCCATGTTTTTATGTAAAGCTGTAATGGCAACCATTCTTCAACTACAGTGCAGTTACTCCAAGCAGCATCTCTGCAGTCAGGAATGAATTGGAAGTTCATTGCTGCCCCTGAGAAGGCAGGAATTCTTACTGAGACCACTTTTCACGTAGATGCTAGGTCCCACATCTCCTGCAACTTGTTAGTTCATCACTTGTGGTCTAATGACAGTTGAAGAGGATGACCGTGACAGACAGCTGTGTCTGTAAGCATCAAGAGAGAGCTTATGTTTGACCTAGTTCTGGAAATGATTAACACATGATTTACCTCTCATTCATTTCTATTCATGGTCATATATCTCACAGCTGTTGCCAAACACAGAATTGCAGAATCAGGAAAGGTTTTTGATGACTTTATACTTTACAAATGCATAATCAAATTATGAGATTTGACCATCTAAAATAAGATACATTTCTTGTTAAAAAATAAGAATTTTTGCTCCTGCTGCTCTGAAGTTTTTATTTCCATTCAAACTTCATTGTATTCTAGTAATCTGAAAACAGTAATGGTGTATTTCATTTCTCATAAAATATATCCATCTGCTTATTTAATTCTCCACAACTACTATGATTACATTGAGATGAAATCAGCTATGTTATGACAAGAGTAATAACAATTTTTAAGATGCTTGAAAGATTTCCAAATGCAGATATCCTTTTGAATATTGTATTTTTACAGGGAAGACTGCATGACTCCTACTTTAGTTTAATCGTAGCTAAAAGGACAAATTGTTTTTGCTGCATCTATATTCAACCCTCTTAGATATCTCTCATGAAAACAAAGTAAAAATTATAAAACTATGGCCAATTGAGAACTTCACAGTGCTCCAATAGTTCTTCATGTATACACTTAGAAATTCATAGCTTTGTTAGAGATATCATATGGTAGGTGATTTGTTGCTCTGTAGTAGCAACCTGGTAGATCACCGTATCTGGACTAGGAAAGGGTGTCTGCTGGCTGGAGAGGTTTCTCTTAGGGTTCTCATATGTTCTGAAGAAGAAAATGAAGCATGTTGTGCAATTGTAGCCCTTTTGTGGAAAGTTTTTAGAAACACAGGCATGTGTGAATTTTTGGGCACCAACAATTTATTTGAATTCATAGGATATGTAAAATTCTTGCAAATCTCTCACACAGTATTATCCTCTGGGAGCCCCAGCAGCGAAGTGTGCGAAATCTGGCTCTTTCTGTCTATCATATTCTTCCACTTCTCTGGCTCTTCTTCAATAATGTTTTCTCCAAATATCAGCAGAATTCAATAGGACATACTCACTGGTCTTTGCTTCCACTCTTCACACACCTGGCTGATAGAGACAGACTTAAAAGATGTTCAGATGCAACAGATTCTCAAATCTACACTAGGTGAAGGTATTCAAGCCAGGGAAAAAAGCATTCTTTCATCGTAGGTTCTTTAAGAATAGACAAAGATGTGGCAAAAAAAGTAAGGGTAATATTATACAAATCTGGTTACCTTAACATGAGTAAAAACTTTGTTCTGACAATTTAAGAAATTAGAAAAATTAAAACTTGTGTTTCAGTCTTGTGTATACTAAAAGTTGTAATTTTGTAATTCATGTATTTTTCTGAGAGTCCAGCATCTAACTAGAATTATTTTTTTTAAAAAAAAAAACCAAACCTGTGGGTTTATGTCCATTTGGGAAAAAAAATCAATAAAGTTTGTGCCTATGATTCTTGAGAATTCTTTCTCAGAAATCTCAGAATCTGTTATAAATATGTAAAGTTCATATGAACAGCTGAAATTTGACAGACTTAGATTTGTTCCTTGTTATGTGTACGTTAAGATAGTTTGAGAGAAGATTCACTTTGATCAAGCCACTAATAACCTTCTGCTGATGTTGAAAACTAGTAGGCTTCCCCAGTTTTTACACAGCTAAAAGGAATCTGGTCATTCTGTTTTCTCCAAATATGTTGACAAACTGTTTCTTAACAATAAGAACATTTCTAGCTGATACTGCCTTTACTCAGATTGTTGCATAGAATTATCAAAGCAATTAAAATACAATGGTTTTTTATTACTACCTAGAAGTTAGAAGCAAGGATTAGGGGGTTATATCTTGGAATCTTCTAAGCAGAATTTATAAGTGAATAATCTTAGAAAGAACATAGTCATCTTCTCTGACAAAGGAGATTAAGTGCTAAGGGACTTCAAAAATACTCGAAATTTCATAAATAGAAAGAATGACTTTACGAGAGTGATTTAAAATTCAGAGAAATTCTGTCCTGGTCATGTCCAACAGGTTCCTAAGTAGACAATGACAGTGGTTTTAGAACATTTGCCCTAATCCAAATCTGAACATGCCTGGGGTGTAAGCGGGCTTAAAAGTAATGGAAAAGTGAAATGAAGTAGTGTAGTTTCAAATGGCATTCAGAGGATACCAGTGCACCAACAAGAATAGGACTATGGGGACCACTAGTACTTAGTTGTTTCATATGCATCAATTCTGTCCTTCTTAACCTCTAAGGAGATGATTTTGCACTCTAAAATACAAATGGAATCCAGGTTGTACTCTAAAATACATAGGAGAACAGTGTACATAGCATGTATTTCAATAACCATTAGAAGCCTATCTACCAGAACACAGCCTTATACAATAGGCAGTGTAATAGTTTAATTCAGAAGAGACCAAGGTAAGAGCTTGGCATTATATGTGGCTCCTAAGAAACTGTGGCGGGGCATCAAGCTGAAAGGGGAAATAAATTGCCAGCTGAGGAGAAAGGTAAGAAGAGTGATGGATGTTAACATTGGTCAGGATGTCAGCTGTGGACTTAACCCAGGCAGCCGACTTGGTTTACTAGGGCTATTCAGAAGCTGTTTGCTACCACTTTCTTTGGACCACTTCTGGAACATCAGTTAGGAGGTATATGTTTCATATACATATATATATATAATATAGCCTTTGATGGGTTGCTGAAAGTATTTGCAAATTTGGATATTCTTACATTTTTCCATTTTTGACAGAGCTGACTTAAAAAACTACATCTAAACAACAATGTTACAGAAGATAAAAAGTTATTTCTATGTCATCAGCTGGAATGAGAAATTGAAAATAATCTATTAATCCTTGTAATCCTAGTGATACCCCTTCAGACAATGAAACCTGTTTGTATTTTTACTCAATTGGGGATTCTAAGACAGGTACAGTATGTATTTTCATGTGTCAAAGAAAATCACTGTGTTGATTTTTTTCCAAAATACGAAATAACTGTCCAAATAATCCAAATCTGTATTTAGGCATTTGAAGTATAAAAGAGGAATATATGAAATAGAGCAAATTCTTTTGCAGGTTTCTGTTCCATTGAAAACTATATCAGAGAGTCTCAAGAAAAGAGCTAATCTTCCTTGGGTCACAATTTATATCTTTTCTCAAAAAAAAAGAGCTGGCAGGAAAACTAGTGATGCATGTCTGATATTGATGGAAAGCAAGTATGTACCTCATCCATTGAAAACATTGATCAAGGCCACTTCACTCTTTTTTAATGATGGCCCCATAAATCTGCCAGTATCAATGAAAGTCACTGTTATCTACCTGAGGTTCTAAATCGCTACACTAAGGAAGCTAAGTTGTAGCTAACAGTTCTTTGCATCCAGGAAACAAGTTGTGATAATTCTCTTTCAAAACTCTCCTTCTGTGTTGTTGTGGTATTTTTTTTCATATTTAAACAACACATGAAAAGAACCAGGACACATTAAAAAAAGAGGAAGAAACTTCAGATACCCATGGTATTTTCTAATGAAGTGATTTTAATGTTCAGTGCATTTTTGCACATCTTTTATGTCTATAGGTTTTGGTTAAGAAGGATGAGAACATAACAGGATGTTGCATTTTTCTCATACATGTAGTCTATTGACTATGACAAACAAATATAAAAAATAAAAGTCTGGAAAAGTCATATTCCTGCTAAATGTCAAGGTATAGTTTGCAGTTCAAGGTTAAATTGGAACTATAAATCGAAATTTTAATTCAATAGCAATGAAACCTGACAAGTTGTTCTGATCAAAATGCTACAGAAGACATTCTGTTCACCCTGTATCTTCACACAGTGATGGACAGAATTCTATGACTGACCCAAAATTTCCTATGGACAGTAATTACCATGATATTTTTAATATCATCCAAACCAGAACAGAAAGGAAGGTGGGAAGGAGTATAAAATGATAAAATAAGCCTCTGTTGCCAGTTACATGATTGGATGTGACTGCCAGCTTCCCATAACTACCTTAAGTTTTCTTTAAGTAGTAGGATGAAGGCAGAGGCTAATAGGCATTTTGTGCTATGACTGGAACAGAACTCAGGTCACAGGGGATTCAACCACAAGGTCACTCCAATTAGTCCACTTTGTACAGAGTAAATGAAGGAGACTGGGAAATCTAGTCCTCTGGTTGTATGGTCATTTCAAAAAGTCACCTTATAACCACTGCTTGAGAAGCATTACAACTGCCAAAATTCCCATTCACCAAACATTATGTGCTTTGTTTAGTAAATCAAGTCACTTGATTTGCCTCTTGAGTATAGTCAAAGAAGTGCCAGACACCACATGTGGGATGCTGAGGGGATATGAATAAATGAACAAGCAGGTGGACCAAACTCGTCCTAGCTCACAAACTGTGTTTAAATCATAGAATCATTGAACCACCAGGTTGGAAGAGACCCACCGGATCACCAAGTCCAACCATTCCTATCAAACACTAAACCATGCCCCTCAGTGCCTCATCCACCTGTGCCTTAAACACCTCCAGGGAAGGTAACTCAACCACCTCCCTGGGCAGCCTATAGACTTGTTGTGTAGTGCTATACTGCCTGGCAGCAGCACAGTTCCATAGCTCCCAAAATTACACTTTTCTCTGGGACTCCTCATCAATGCCCAGGACAGGCTGAAGAATGTTTCTCGGGAACTTCAGTGTAGAATGGGGACTACCGCTTCAATATTTTATATTAAGTATGTTCAGGAATGAGGTATATTCTCAGTGGAGGACTTCACCTCACACAATGGGAAACAATAACAAAACCCTTCTCTGAAGAGATGTTGAGAACATTTTGAAGATGAAATGCATTTATTTATTTTTTACCTTGAGAATATCAAAGAGATTCTCTAGACAGATCTGACTGTATTTCAGCTATAATGGCAATAAAATCCCTCCTTAGCCTTGCCCCAACACACATCCTGTGTAATATGTACATGAATCTCAGAAACAGATGGAGCACACTTTACCCAGAATCTAATCCTAGTGAGGTATAGAGGCCAGATGGTCTCACTTTCCAAATGAAAACTTTCAGAGTCTTTAAACTAAGCAAAGATTTTATTAACATTGATAGCTGGATATAGTATAATATGCAGAGCAGCTTAATTAGAAACCCTAATTAAATGTAGCAGTGTAAAATAACTAGAGCGCTATTTGGCATCAAACAGCTTTTTAAGATTCCTGTTAAAACCTGGAATCTTCAGAGTGGCTGAACTGCAAAGGGAACAACAGAAAAGCGGAAACAATGAGCTTTACTAAAAGGTTCCAAACTCAATTCTACATGCCATCATTTCATGTATTTTTTATAGAATCATAGGAAAGAGGGCTGAAAGGAACCTTTAGAGGTCGTCTAGCTTATCCCCCTACCCTAAAGCAAGATAAACTGTACCTAAATCATTCCTGACAGATGTTTGTCTAACCTGTTCTTTTAAGCTCCAATCACAGAGATTCCAAAACATCCCTAGGCAATTTATTCTGGTGTTTAACTACTCTTGTTGTTTGAAAGTTTTTCCTAATGTTTAAGTCTGAATCACCATTGCTCCAATTTAAACTTGCTATGTTTTGTTCTGTTGACCAAGGACACATAGAAAAGCTTTTCGGTTTGGGGGTTTTTCTTTTGTTTTTTAGTCTTTTATAAAAGGAAGATGACTCCTATGTTTCCCCACTGTTTCTTTTTCTTAGGCCAAGCAATCCCAGGTCTTTAATTTTTTCCCCATTTAGACTTCTAAACATTTGGTTACCCTTTATTATGACTACATCTCTTTCAAAGGTGGCATCAGAAAATGAACATTGTAGCTTGCCCTCCTACCTGTGCTTGGCAAAACTAAAGGACAGTATCATATATGTAATGAACACCGTTTCTGTTGTGTGTCCTGGTTGGACATTTGCTTATTTTCTAAGGTTTGGAATTGTTCATTTGTGCTAAATTTATGCTCTTTTCTCACAGAACTCTTTCCCGGCTACTCAATTCCATCTTGATTTTAACAAAACTTGACTGAATATCCTGAAGAAGGGATTTCTTTGCTGTTTCTCACTGTGGACAATTGCAGAAAAGGTGTATTTATTTGCATGAAGACATTGCCATGTTCCCCAAGCAAATTAGGTGAAAAAGTCAGTTTTCTTCAGCCTGTTAAAGGAATATACATCTGGAAGTAGCTTAATTCTCAGGCATATGGAGTAGGTACCTTGAGGATACAAGCATCACACATCACTTCCCCTTTAAAATCTGTGCTCATATCTTTGGCTTGCAGCAGAAATTCTTATAGAATATGGACAGTAACCAAGAAAGTATTGCCGTGTTCTCACAATATTCTGACCTCTAGGTTGCTACTTAGAAGATTAGTTGACAATGCAACCCTGAAAGTTGCACCATCTGACTAAAACTAGTTTGGGTCTTTGAGAGGTGAGTGGCATACTTAGATAAAGCAACTGCAGCTGGCCAATGGCACAGAGAATGGCTTCTGGGAGCCTCCACCTGACCCCACCCAGCAGCATGCTCCTACTCCAGCTCTCTAGGAAAATCCTCCAGCAAAGTACTGTAGACAAGCATGGGAAGAGGCATCTGGACCCTGACTGTTGTGAAGGTTTGCTGAGATAAACACATGTTTATAGCTTGCAGACAAGGGGACAGATGTGCATATTCAAGGAATTTTATTCCCCCAAATGCTACAGGCACAGCTAAAGAAGAAGTAAAAATAGATGCAGCTGTGAGAGTGCAGTGATGGCAAGGACTAGTGCTGAGTGAGTGCAGAGAGGGAGGAGAGGACCACTTATCAGAGAAACAAGGATAAGTGCAGAGATCATTAATTATGGACTGCCCTGAAATAGTGACAGCACCCAAACTGCCTTTCTTAACAAGTTTCTTCTTTTGTTGTTTCCCAGTATCAGCTACATGCCACCCTTTTCCACTACCAGTGTGCAGCACATATGGCTACCTTGCAAGAATCACACAAATCATCCCATAAGTTCATTTTTATTAGTAGCTTCTGCTTAATTAAGGGATGCATCATGCTTCATCAATCAGCTTCTGTGCATGTGAGTTGGTCTCAGCAACTCTGAGCCGATAGAGTTCTTGTGCTGTAGGGTTGAGGCTGGTTAGGTTGAGTTTGAGCAGCCAGGGGCAGAATTGTATCCTTGATTATTAAAGGCAAGTTTCCCATCACAGCTTTGGCAATGGTAAATCCACAATAACTTTCTGCTAGCGAGTACTGAAAAACTGATGCGCAAAGGTAATGCAAAGAAAAAGTTAATCTTATGACAGTGAAAATCATAGTTACAGACTGAAAGCTGTTGTTTGATTATGAATGTAAACCTTTTTTATGTTTCTGTTTTTTTAAAAAAAACCCAAACAGTTAAATTAGATTCTGGATTCTCCACTGGTTTATACTGGTGTATTGTCAGCCCGGTAGAAGAAATTCTTGCAGAGGCATTTATCAGGCAGGTGTGTCTAACACAGCAGAACACTAAGTCAAACAGAGGTGGTGTGGACAGAGTATAGGTTTACTTCCAAGATTGAACACGTGAATCTGCACAAGAGTGTACATATCTAAATATACTTGATCTAGCTAGCCTGAGGTTTGCCTGGGAATATCTTCATGATGCTGTGCAGTGAGATGTGAATATAACTGCTGGTAACAGCCTTCCCTGCTCTTTTGGTTATTGATAAAAAGGACCGTCTGTTATTGCCAGTCCATTACTGGCTCTGGAATAGTGCTCATAGTAGCAACTTGGTGAATTACTTTTTATTTGCTTAATAACATTGAAGATATAATTAGTCAGATATAAGCTTTTCAGTTTAGCTTTACCATTGCAACCTCTTTCCTGGTGGATCCCTCCTGTGCAGGAAAGTTAGTTCTGATGAATTACACCAAATTCTATCATAGTTTTGCTGCTTGAATAATTCATTAAGAAGTGGAACTACCAAAACCCAACCCTCTTACATCAAAAAAAGAAGTTTTACTTCAGTTTTCTGATGTGAAAGGTAGTGCGTTACCCCATGAGGTTACCTAACAGTTAAATGCACCTTTTCAATAAATCATTAAGTGAATGTAAGTAACACTAAAACACATGTAAGCTCTTTCATTGAAAATACACAGGTCATAATTTTCCTCTGCAATTTTCATGGTAGCTTATACTTTATTTATTTTATTATTAATTTTTATGAGAGCTATTAAAGGACTTCAGATGCTATACAGGTTGCTTGCAAAATAGTGTATGTACAGTATATATGGTTTTTAATAGTGCAATTAAGGTAGATCCAACAGTTCTATTATATTATTAGATACATCTCAACAATTAATATACCGTATATGATGTAAAAGATATATGAATATTACTTCTTCAATTCATATATCAGAGCATATATCTTATTTTAGTATTTTTGAACGATTTAGAAGAAAGTAGGAATAAACAATTTCTCAAGATGCCTCTCATCTACCTACAAATTCACAAGCTTATGCCAGCCTAATTAAAGGCAGGTGTTTGGCTACTGGCAACACTAACCCTGAGCCAATGTGGGGCTATCCTGTCCTTTTCTCATACTGCATTGCAGTAAGAGAGTGACTCTATAAAGTAATGCTAATACATTAGTACCAGAGACTATTATTCAACTGTGGTGAGAAGTCACATGTAGAACTTATGCATCCTAGACAGAACGGAATGGAGATAGAGAACCACACTTGGTTTTATAGACCATATGTGTCAGAATCTACTGGAAGCTAACTAATTTGGTCAAAATTATTTTTGGGGAAATACATTTGTGAAAAAGATGATGTGGATCGGTAGACCAATATCTTCTGTTAGGTGGAATTGATACCATTAAATTGTTCATGAAGCCTAACAAAGAAACAGTGGTGATCCTGTTTGTGCCTAACTGTCATAAATTAGTGACAACCAGTGTACCCTCTTCCCACTTTTTGTTTTGATTTGTTGTATTGTCCACAGAGCTACAAAATACTGACAAAAAAATTCAGGCTGTTTCAGAGCTACATTACATATCTCTGTAAGTGAATTTACTAATGGCCACAAAATTTAGGCCATTCCTAGCTTGCTGATGTGAAAAGCAAATGTCTGTTAAACTTACTATTTTATCTGGGAGTATTTTGTGCCCTGAAGCTCAAGGGGAAGAGAGCTGTGCTTTTAAAACTGTATTAAAGAAAATGAGAGAAAAAGACCAGTAAGCACACATCCCTTATTCTTTTATCATCTATCAGTTACAAACCTAGGACTGTTCAGTGCCAGCCCTTTGGGGTAACTTGGCACTACACAGGCTTGAACTCAGCTTAATTTCCAAGCATCTGCAATTAGAAGGAATCCTTCACACAATCTCTTCACACCATCAAGAAAGTAAAGATTCACTTTCCACCTTAGCTCACTTTCTTAAATCTCCTCAGCTGCAAGGTGGAGGAAAAGCAAATAAATCAGGCTACAGACTGGGGAAGATGGCCCAAAATACTTCATATAATTTCCTACCATCTGGTTGGTCCACTTATCACAGTGGGCTTGTGAAAGCAACCATGGGGATTTGTTAGCAATCCTGCCCAAGTATTGTCAGTTTTCTGAGTAGTAGTTTAAGTTCCAGTGGCATCAAAAGACTTCACAAAGACTGTTCTGACCTTGCAGAGATTTGGGGGATTGGATCACAAAAAAGGAGTTACTGTGCAAAAGCACAGAACAGAAATTTTGGAAAGGTTTTTTTCCCCTTAGACTTTTCCTATACAAATCTCCTTGAATCCCTTATCCATCACTTCATTGACTTAATACACTTTCGAACACATGCTCACAGTAAAACTAGCATTCTCAGAGGGCTTCCCTCCAAATCATGGAGAAATTCTGATTTTGGTGACATTCTGGATCTGAAATGTATCTCTCTTTTCAACAAAGTAAGTAGTTAAATCCAGCAAAAGTATCATCCACAACTGCTTGATATTAATGCATGTTAAGGCCTTTGCTTTCAAGCTGGTTTTTATTATACAGTGTGATTAGACCTTTCTGCTGAAATACGACTAATCTAATCCAGGGAAAAGAGCAAACTCCTGGCATCAAAGACATGTTCCCAAATGACCGAGTGATGTATTTTGCCAGGGAATCATGCTCGACGTGTAGAGATAGGGAACAAGTCTCCATAATCTATGACTTACTAGCTGTTTCTAAGTGATTCTGGCTGTGTCGATAAATTTGTTCACAGCTCTAATTGTGTTAATGAATTGAACATAATTAAACTTACAGCATGTCACAAGCTTCCTCTGGCAAGTCTAGTAGCTTTCTTAAGTAAGAGTTCATCAGCAACCACCAGTGCTGCTTAAACATTCTTACACTTGAACACTTAAAAGCTCATCTGAGTTCTGAAATGTTTCTTAATATCCAGCATTTCCATGTTTGCCACATGAAAGGGAGGAGTATGCAAAATGTACTTACCTTAAAATAGGATAAAGCAGAGTGTTTAATTCATTTTTCACCAGATATTTATCTGAGATGATAAATAACCTATTGTTCATTTACACACAGCTCAGTGTGACAAATCCTTTTATCTATCTCTATTGAGCCTTTGGGATTCATTCTGTTTGGCTACTCTGCTTTTTAAGTATTTAAAGAATTGTAAAAATTAAGCATTTTCAAGCTATTTCATTGTTCTGTCTTGGGTATCCCTTTGGCCAAACCTTACATAATTAAAATATATTCCTCATTCAAGAGCACTGATCTCCTCCTGCTGCACATACAAATCTTTTTTACAATCAAGTAGGTGGTATTAATAAATAGCAAGATATTGTGAATCATCTTCTAAGTTACATTATCACTAAAAATCTACCTTTAAACTTGTATCTTATTCTCCTGGTTTTCTTCATGTTAATAACATGTACAGAATTCATTATTTTTAGTTTCAGATATAATCAAGAAATGGTCACTATTCACTTTTTACTGGTAACTTTACCCTTTGTTGAAGTACCTACATTGGTAATACGTACTACTGACCAGTACTAAAGGTACTATCTATAATGCCGGCTGAAAGAAAATAATAGTATATAGGCATTATCTTTTAATCGATAGGATACTTCTATAAATCATTGATTCTGTTTCAGTGCTTTCATAAGAGCATAAAGTGTTATAGGAATTACGGATGGTGCAGAACATTATCAGGTGTATACAGTGTGATGCCTGCACTGTTTTCACAATGTAATTTTTAAAGAAACTCCAGCAAACTAAACCCTTCTGATGCAGCATCAGATAAAAATATGGAACAAATAAAATTATCTAGGAGAAATGTTGCCTCTAGCACAAATGACTGAATCTCATTAATAACCACACAGTTATCTGCAGACCACAAAAAATACATCTCTATGTATTAGCTAGCACAAATACCTCTCTGCAATACTGCATTTGGGTTGTATTGACATGCACAGATTATTTTCTGATTAAATTAACCTTTGTCAGGTTCTTAAGGTTATGTTTTTCTTTTTTATGTGCTTTCATATCTAAGCAGAGGGTAAGCCTTATTTTCAGCATCTGTCTTAATAAAAATTTTGTGTTGGTCCTCAGTACGAAGAATTTCTGCTTTGAATACTTTTGGTATCACACCATGCTTTGTTGACCAAATAGCAGCAAACTCCCTGTGCAACTTGACCTTTTTTAATGTAGCAGGAGAAGGCTGGGTAAGACCACACAATCAAACTTGTAGGATACACCCACACCCTGTCTGTATCTGAGATGTTTGTGTGATAAACTACATAGAACGTAGTAAATTGCAGTTTGTGCTTTTGACTGTCTCATCTGCACTTTGCTTACTAATCCACCTCTGTCATTTAAAATATCTGATCAACATCAAATTGCTCCCTTCAAAAAAAAAAACAAACCAACAAAACCCAAACAAACCTGCCACTGTACCTAAAGCAGGGTTTTTTTATACCATAATAAATGCTGGATAAGTTAGCAATCTTCAGCTAACACTTTTAATGTCATTTTAAGAGCCATAAATGGCCAAAATAGTGAAATAACATATGGAAAGGTTTTACTACAGCTCTTGGCAGAGATCTTGCTGCCCCTGAAAAAAAAGAAAGAAATTTTACCACCCTCCTCTTTCCCAAATGCATCCAAAACAATTTTATGAACTCTTAAATCCTAAACCAGAAAAATAATCTGACATCTGATCCAATATTGAGACTAATACGTTAATTCCATATGGCTAGATTAATCCATTAATCATCGCTAAAAATAATTGTGTGTGTACCTAAATTAACTGGATCTTTCTTATGGGAAGCAAAGAAGAATCAAAGGCCTTATAATACTGGAAGTAATTTGTGTGGCTAATAATTAGCATTGTATTTAAACACTCATTCTTATATCGCTGCTTCCCCTTGAAAAAAGCAATGTCGTCTTCTTCACTGAACACAATATTAGCACCTTAGAATTGCACCACTCTGGAGCCCAAAGTTAATTAAATAACAAGGTTAGGACCAGACAATATATCCAGTTTATAAACTGGAGCACTAGCATTCTGGAGGGGAGAGAGTCTCAGTCTTTCAGTGAAAATGGGAATTTGTACCTATATTTGGCAGGTCCTGAGAGAACAAACTCATCAGCATAAATTAAGTGCAGAGAAGATAATTTAGATAAAGTTAGTATCTTCTTCTGTCTGTAACTTGGTTCACAACTACAGTTTCTGAGTGTGCAGTGATAGTGCTTCCACAGCTGGTAACTGCACCAAAAATGAGAGCAGGCTTATTTCCAGGATCGTTGGCTCAGGTATTGAATTATTATAGTGATGGCTGGTCTGTAGGAAGGAACTTCACCTGGGCTTTAGCTCAGGGTCTTTCCTACTGCCCTCTCTCTGCTTGCTACTGAATTTTATCAGTTTCAGTGGAGTTGACAACTTCTGACCCCAGAGCACAGTGTGACACCAAGGACATCTCTAAATGTACAGTAGCTACTCCATACGGAAAAAGGTGAAGACGGGCCAATGCCTAACAAGAGGGGAAAACTCTTTTCGAAGATGCCTTTACCTGCACATGGAGAAAGACTTTAAGGATTAGGCCATAAATGAGGGGAGATGGTATGGTGCACTAACTGTTTAACTGGCAAGACCAGGAGAAATACAACAAATTAGACAAGTAATCAATAGCATTCATATTTTCAAGAGAACAACATTAAATACACATCTCAAACCCATTTAATTGTTTTTCTGGAAAATTTCCCTCCATTCCAAATCACAAAAATACTTGTAGTTTTGTAAAAGATATTCTTAATTTCATTGCAACTGTTTTTCTTAAAAGGAGATAAAGCATTATTATTAAATTTTCATGAAAACTATTATGCATGAAGTAATTTATTATGACAGAACTATTATATTTCCAGAGTCAATACTTGAAAGGTTAATAGCACTTCAGTGAAACAAAGGTTGAAAGATCTGAAGATGTACGCTGAAAGCTTGGCTAAACAACAAATAGGGGAGGATGAGCTAATGGTTTGCAATGATCTGTAGGGTGGATGACCCAGAAGGAATGAAGAATTTGCACATTTACATAGGCTTTGTACCTTTACTGAAAAACAAAATAAGAATTTAAGTTGAAAAAGCCTTCATAATCCTCAGAACAGTATGTGAATTATACAAATGTGATCCTGACCAGCCTGTGGGTGTAGGAATTACACAAATTGCTGATTTCAATTCTACATCACTGAGCTTCCTGGGTGAAACTGGGTTTCTGTCTGGCAAACCAGATTTCATGACATCAGGTCATTTTTTTCCTTTTCTGAAAGGCTTCAAATTCTTTATGTGTGTTCAGGCTAAGGTAACTGCCTAATGTTATATTTTCTGTGAGGAAAAGTCTTTTCAGTGTCGGAGAACTACTTTATACCTAACCTTTTGGAAAAGATCTTTTCAATGTGTACAAACAGAAGGAATACTTAATAATCAAAGTTTTTCCTTCCTAATAGCAGCATTATCTCATTCCAACTTACTCATTCCAGTCCTGCCACAGAAAACCGTATGCTAATATATAGGATACTTGTCAGTACCTTCAGCTAATAGTGTTGCTAACCATAAGTAACAGTGTAATTATTAAGAATAGATGACTTGAGCTCAGGCATACAGCATATCTGCCAGGAAGGCAGCTAACTGTATGTTTAGATTGTGGATCTTGGCGAACTGATTAAAAGAACTGAAACTACTTTGAGAGTGGCACATGGGTAAAATCTGAAGTGATGAAGTAGGAGGGACAATACTTTAGTGGATGACCGTTTAGCTTTCTAGTGGCTTCATGTGTTCATGTGCAGGAGCAATTTATTCGTTTGGAAAATGGGGGAAAGTTTTCTTTGAATTAAGAGTTATTGATTCCATCATTACTAAATACTAAAGTTATGTTTCCATAGTACATGGACATACACCTACATACACACACGGAAGCTGTCGAGAAAAAATTTTTCACTGTTCATTTCAAGAAGGAGCCTTGCAGGAAAAATGCAGAAGAGGCAGAAGAGCACCATTCCTCAGTTAGCAGACTAACCCAATTCAAATGACAGGCTGAAAGACTTGGCGTTGTTCAGCCTGGAGAATAGAAGGCTGTGGGGAGACCTTATTATGGCCTTCTGGTACTTAAAGGAGGCCTATAGAAAAGGTGGGGACAGACTTTTTAGTAAGATCTGTTGTCATAGGACAAGGCATAATGGTTTTAAATTAAGAGAGGGTAGTTTTTGACTGGTAATAAGGAAGAATTTTTTTACAATGAACTTGATGAAACACTGGAATATGTTGCTCAGGGAAGTGGTAGATGCCCCATCCCTGGAAACATTCAAGCTCAGGTTGAATGGGTCTCTGAGCAACCTGGTCCAGTTAAAGATGTCCCTGTTCCTGCTGTGGGGTTGAACTAGATGGTCTGTAGATGTTCCTTTCAACCCAAAGCATTCTATGACAGCCTGGAATTAAAAAAAAAAAAAAGAAGGCAAAAAATCAAAGGGGAATAACAGTGCTGCTGCCAAAGCTGGTTCTTCACGGTGACTCAAGTCAATAAACAAGAAATGGGGGTTGTATGACAACCTGCCAGAAAGTATTGTCCCCAAATCTACTTCCATGTGCAGTCTTAAGAATCCAATTATTTTCAGTGCATATGGGTATGATTCTAAAATGTTTTATTGGCTAACCTGAAAAGTGGTTAAGTGGACTGTCCAATTCTGTCATCATTTTGTTGTTTGAAAGCAACATAGCTGCACAACAGTAATCCCTCTTGGGGGAGTTCACATTTCAAGTGGCAGGTTTGATTTCTGCTTCTTCTGTGAAGATACACAGAAAGGAGTTTACACTGATATGAAGTTAGAAAATATATCTGCCAACAAGGTTTTGATACTCAGTATTTTAACATCTTCTTAACTGATGAATCCCTAATATCACTACTATTTTGATATCAGGGTACTTAGCTACCTCATATAGTGATAGAATCAGTATGGAGTTATCTATAATTCTTGATCTTAGCTCCTAATGTGCCCCATTTCAATCTAAGGGCAGTTGTGTAGTTAAATTTGTCACCAAAGTGTTGAAAAGTATTGCATGTCCTTTTCCTTGTTGCAAAAGAATCAAAATCCGATGTATCGGTTAAGTGAGTTATTTATGAGAAGAAAATTAGGTATTATTATAAATCAAATTATATTCCAATAGCTTGCAAATAGGGCAAAATTACCGTTCTTATTTTCAAGTAGTAATACTTGATCTAATATCGACTGCATTATTATTAGACTCGAACTAATAGTATCTAGTTACTTTTAGGGAATTGTCTGACTGGTGTAATGCATTCTGTTGCATTTTGAGAACAGAAACATCCTTAACTTGTTTGCACGTAAGTCTATTTATCCTTTATACTTGTCTTTGGGAAGAATCTTTTCATAGAGACTGGTGATTATACTTCAACTTAAAAATTATTATCCCTTACCTTTATGGAACCTAACGCACAGTAGAAATGAACTTGACACTACTTTGCTCTTGAATGATCTTCCTCAATTATTTTAAGAATGAAGTCTACCACTAGAAAAATAATAAATTATAGAATTCTCCCACTCCCAGGTTTACTTTGATTCTGTGCAAATTTACCAGAATGAAAAGATTACATCTTTAAAGTAATCACATGAAAAAAAAAGTACATTGAGATTTTTTTAAATTAAAATATTTCTTTTGACGAAGGGATTAGTCTAAGTTTGCACACTCAGTGTAATTAGTGCATATGGTCCAGCTGTGAAGAAATAGCTGAGGACTTCTAACTTATTATTAATTAGGCTCATTAAAATGCAAGTAAGAGAACGATGCCTAGACAAACAATACCTTATGTCATAAAGTCATTACTTGACAAGAGCTAGTCTCGCTAACAGAAGTCATTACTGATATTTTAAAGGAGCTTTTTTTTTTTCATACTCCATGGGTGCCAGTTAACTACTTTTGACTGACATCAAGGACAGACATGCAAAGCTGTAAGGAGCCAGCCGTACAGCACAGCAATTCTTTTCACATCATTTCAAAATATGTCTGGTTGAGGTCAAAGGTTGACAACCAAATGACAGGCCTTCTTCAATTGCTGTGGTGTCGCAGCAGGAGTGTGTCAGGGAAATTTTCCTGGGCCCCTCTGTGAATTTTTACATGTTCACATTTCTTTCCTTGTCTTGTAAGTGGGACAGGATTGGCAGATTTGTGATTAACACCTCAGAAGGAGAAGTGTAGACACCATCCCAGGTTGGGAGCTCATGGTAACTGCAGCTAATAATCAAAAGGTTCTCCTTCCACATTAGCAGAGTACAAGAGACCAGCATTTTATTTGTGCTCATTTGTATTAGAAAAGGGATGTGAGATTAGCAAGGGCTTTTTCTGTGTCCATCAATAGGACTTGCTACATTTCTCGCTATTAGTACATTTCTCAGTGATGTTAGAGTAACAAAAATTGTCCTCTAGATGAAGAAGAAAAAAAGATCTTGTCATTAAATAACAAGAAACTGGACACCAAGCCCCTTTCAGAGTTTTAGAAATATTTCACTTTCTTTAAAATCTTTGTATGCTCAGTTACAAATAACTCTACTGATAAAGCCTTCACTGCAAATGCAACAAAAACTGCTATTGGCAGGGGCTGAAATGAGCATCTACCTTTAGCACAGGGTCAATTGATAAGTGCCTCAGACAGACTTCTGACTGAGATGAAGAGCTGTCAGACAAGGCGCATCTTTATAAGTGTTGAGTAAGCACTTTATAGGTCTGAGTCATTGTTGTGTTTGGTAAAATAATTTTTATAGAAAGAAGAGATGAGAACCAGATTGCGAGAAACTAAGAAGGCAAGGAATTTAATCTTCCTTGGGTTTGGGCTATTAAAGATTGACTTCATAAATACTTCGCTTTGTCTGTTTATCATCCTCTTAAATCATTCTGTCTGCTAAACAAATGAAAAAAAAAAGGATGTCTTGAGCATACCTGAGAATAACTGTAGATGTCAAAGTACTCAGAGAACCTGCACCCTTTGTACCACCCTTACTCCCCATACTCATGAAGCTTAAAGTTTCCCTCCAAATAGGTAAGTTTGGTTCTCTGGGACTATTTTTCGACATGTATTTTACCATGTATTATACTTCTTACTTATCAAGCATATCCATGGCTGGATGGAGAAGAGTATTTAACTGCTGGAAATGATATATGGCATGGAACTGTAAATAAGTACAGAAATGCCTGGGAGATTCAGTGAATTAAGAAGCTGAGACAAATGGGTAGATCTTCACTTCCAGATATATCTCTGACATGAAAAATAGAATATTACAAGTCCAAGACACTGAAACTCCTAAAAAAGAGATGTGTCGTACAAGTGGGAAGTCACCATTCACATGTGAATGTACTACTTTTCATGACTACATGAAAAGATACCTACATCCTCCTTAAGTGGATGCAGGAATATCACAGAAGACAGCTTCTGTCATTGTTTACATTCTGAACTTGCAAGAATTCTGTTGTACTTCAAACAGCAAAGCCAGTTTTGCTGTAACCACTGGAAACTCTCATGACCTTGCAAATGTCCTATCCCAGTCTTAAAACACCTGTTTTCATTTCAGAATAAGGGGAAGACTTCAAAAACTAGGCAAGATCATCTTGGCTTATTCTACATTTGCTTACTCTTAAGCACAGTGGAGAAAAGTGGTAGGGCAGAGCAGATAATGAACTACAATGTGTTTGAAGATGAAAGTGAAGAGTTAGAGCTAAAGATATCACCAAAACCTTGCAATTAGGGCAAATCAAGACAAATTATACTTGAAACCTGTGCTAAAGTTTTAAGATTGAATTCTAAGCACATGAGCAAAAGTCAATCTGATCATATATCTTTTCTCCATTCTAGCTTTAATACATATCCCCATTGTCTGCAGGGTACAGGTAAGAAATTAAGTATGTACAAAGTGAAAAAAGCTTTTTCATCCTTAAGAATCTAGAAAAAACTCACAAATCTGCCAGCTCCTGAAATGTACTCTGTCTTTCAAGATGTCCCCTGTCTTCTGGACAATGTGAGCATGCAACATGATTACACACAACACACAGCTGCTGACAAAATCTGTAATCCAAACAATAATGGTCTTTATACAACCTCTGTGTTGACAGAGCATAGCCAGTTGCTCATGAAATGATTGTCTGATGTGTGCATTTCAGAACTCATTAGACCATAGGTAGAATACCCCTTGTCTTGGGGGCCCTCAGTACAAGACCCTATGACCTATCAACCAACCTCTTTGATGGAAAACCTAGATTTTTGCTGTCTATATTAAATGAAAGAAAAAATAAATGGGGTGAAACACTTGATTTTTCCACGTGGGCAAGAGGAAGTGCAGCCTCACAGGCTCCTCTTGAATTCATCACCAGTCACCTGTCCTGGAAGAACAGTTAATCTGAATTGTCTGTGATCTACTGTATTCTTGAGTGTATTGATTGCTAAAACTATTCTCTTTGAGATTTGTTCTTGATGCATAGCTAACCCTTTGTTTTCCTTAAGTGTTTAATGTGAGCCTTTGGTAGTAAACTCAGAATATGTTGATAAGTTTACATCTGTTACAGAGTTCACTTGTGAGAGCGAACAAAGTTTTATGAGCAAAAATTCTGCTTTCTGAGAATAATTCACAATAATCACTCAGAATAAGTTGTTTAAATATCTAAACAAATCCATAAGCTTATTTGAGCAAATACGTACACAAATAAAGCTATATATCAATATTTTTCAAAATTACTTTTTCTAAACATTGTAAGTCTTCGTGTAGCTTCAGCACTATTCCACTGCTGCAGTTCTTCTACATGTATCTTAAAGCTCTCCAAATACTCTGTACCTTTATCAGAGTTGAATGATTAAGACAAAGAAACTGCAAAATGTGAAAAGCAAGCTTCTTTTTACGCTTTATAAATAGTTGTACATTATGTAAGTATGCACATGATATATAAATCATACATGTGCAGAAAATGACAGTAAAAACAGAAGAACCAGTGATCATTTCCAGCACAATGAGAGCTTTCAAGGTCTGAATCTCAGCCCATGCTCCTCTTTCAGCTGTGCTAGCAGTAGTTTTAGGAACACTTCGGCAAATACCGCACCCTCTACTTTAGGCACTAAGAAATACAAAGAGATGAGGACTGCCATACAACAGCTGTGTCAAGTCCTGATTGAATAAACATTGAGCTAATTAAAAATGGTAGCACCATGGGAAAAAAGCATGAGAAGTTGAGATCAGCCTCATCAGAAGTTGTTATATTGTGGCTACCTAGAAATTAAAATATTGCCCGGCCGCACTTTGAGCTAAATGCTGACATCCGCGTAGGGATGGCAAGAAGCCGAAGCACATCCGTGTTTTGTCCCTGTGTTTCTGCCAATGCAGAGTGGACGTATCTGTCCTGTGGGAGGAGGGTGATGGGGAGGTCGGCCACCCATCGAGGTCCTCCCCATGTTGCAGAACACTTGCAGCAGGCAGGAGATGCCTTCCCTTCTGTTTCAATGCTTTGAGCATCCTCCGTGACCTTCCCGGCACATGCTGACACATCCAGCCTAAATTTGCGTCTCGCATCACCTCAGGATGCTCATGGCTAATTTCATTATTTTTGGAGAGAAAATGCAAATGAAGCCAGACAGCTGGTGCTTTCCTTGTGGCAAGGAGTGATGGAGGGGCCTGAGGCTTACCTCATCAGAGGCTCTTGTACCCGTCTACACAGACAGGGCCTGGTGGGAGGAAAGCGGGGAGGCTGTGGGAGCAGCGGGAACAGATGGCAGGCAAGGTAGGAAGATGGAGAAGCAAGAGGGGACGGAGCCATTCAGAGGAAGAGGCAGTGTCAGTTACCTGTAGGCTGATGCAGCCTTACAGGGCAGTTCTGCATCTCTCAGCCTTCCCTGCTTTGCAGGGGTTTTTCAGTTCACCAGGGATGTGAAAGACGGTCACTGAGTAGGTGTTGCTCAGTATCCTTAAATTCAGTCTGTTAGTAGTGCTTTAAACTGGCAAGAACCTCGGTTTGCTGTTAACACCGGCCAACTCCTCCTAACAATATTATAACCCTGACTCCATCATGTCTGGAGGCTGTTTTTAAATTCCTTTTCAAGAGTAGGCAAAGAAAAAAAAAATCCTCCACAATACACAAGAGGGAGAGATTTTAAGTCAATTTCTCTGATTATTCATGGAAGAAGGAAGGGAAAACAAGATCATGGCTGTAAAAAATCTGTCAAAACATTGTCTGATAAAGCACCTTTACAAGAGGTCTGCAAGAATAATGCCACTCAGTATTTCATGTGGTTCAAACCAGATTGTAAGAACACCTTTTATCAAAATGTTTTCTGACATCTAAAAAGGTAATGAGACCAGAGGCATCTTGCTTAGTAGGAGTTTCTATATAGCTATTTTATTCTTCTTGCTATTTTTCATGAACACTTTTCTGGAGAAGTCTGAAATCTTCTTTCATTCGACATACCTGCAGGCAAGAAACAAATGTAGAATTTTATAGTATATTAACTGGAGAGGTAGAAATATCAAGGGAGCAAATCTCTCTCTCTCTCTGGGTGATATAAGTAGATCATTTTAACAAAATAATAAAAGAAAAATAGATTTGAAGGTATTAAGGTGAATAGCAGTTTTCAAGTATTAAGCAGGACCTAGGAAAGGCAAGAAAGCTAATATCTTACAAATATGTAGTCCTGTCCTCTGAAACATTTTAACAAATTAATTACCATGACTTCACATCTATCCTATGTTAATAAAAAAACAAAACACATACTCCTCTATATCTAAACAGAGTTCTCTTTGTTCCCTTTGTTTAATAATTATTCAGATTTGGCTAGAAATTGTAATAGTATGTTGACTGATTATAAAATATAATTACTGAACTATTAGGCAAGTTAGCAGAAGGTCAGTATGACCACTGAAGCAAATCCATAGACTTCAGAGGAGACAACCGATGCTCTGCTAACAGACATAGTAAGTGGCATCTGACAACATGACTAATATAGCAGCCCAGGATTCAGAAGACCTGATTCCCAGTACTTTTTAGCGATCTGAAGTTAGACTCAGACCATGAGTCTGGTGGTCATCAGTCCAGAAATACATAGGCGCATAGATGTTTTAGATCCCATTTGGTACAGGTGGCAAAAGGCTGCTGAGGGCTGTTGCTGGGGACTCTCCCACTTCTTCCCTCCCTCTTCCCCACCCTTGACTGCTATCTGTATAAAGTAAGCTAACTTTCCATCCATCTAATAGATATTACTTGTCCATCTCTCCCATGTGACTATTCTCAATCTTTTGGGCTATGTGCCTCCTCAACTCCTCCAATTTTCTTCTATCTCTTTCCACGTAAGATTATCCAAGACCTTTCCATCCCTCCTTTGTTTTAGTTACAAAGCTTGACGGGCACAAAGACTCCACTTTGGAAGACTGCCTGCACTCACTGTTTTTCCCTCAAATGCTGCATGCCCCCATATATGCAAAAGACTTCTTCCATTCTCCCCCCTCTATCCCCCGAAACCTTTCCACTATGCCTAGTTAACTACAGTTAACCTTTCCTCCTCAGTCCCTATTTCAATGTGCTGCCACCAGTTACTTCATTCAGTTCCTCCCTTAATATTCCTCTCTGATTTTGACTGAGAACCTCTTTACTTTTCTGCTTACCATCTTTCTTCCTCTCACACTCCAACATCCATGATGAATTCAGTGGAACATCAGCTGTGTTCCCTGTCTTAATATATTCCATTTGCATCTATCCTGCAGAAGTATTTCAAACCTCCTATCCTCTCTCCAACAACAACAAAAGAGCTGTTCATTTTACGTGTTCTGTTCTAACTTCTGTTCCTCTCTGGTCTCTTTGCTGCTAGAAATCCTCTCTGACTTAATATCCTTCAGCACTGTCCATCAGCCTGCCATCTTGACCTGACTTTCAATTCATCAGCTTTGACACATTCTACTCTCACTTCTCTAAGCATACTGCTTGGGAGTTCTCTTTCTCCTTGACTAACTTTTGCAGAGGTTTAGCTTTGATTCTAAGTCACCACAGCATTTTTCTCTACATTTTTTCTCCAAATACTCTGCCAATCTCTGTGTTGAAACATAAATCTGTCACATATTGTCCAAAATAAAATTTTAGACTGCACGATTTCCTTTCACGTATGTTTAATGATAGGTTAAATTTACTATGAAGAAAAAACCAAACTTGGTTATATCTTCTGACATATGATTTCCTATCCAGAATTCCTTGCTTCCACCCATTTGCTGCCATTAGTTGTTCTGGTGGATATCTCGGCCATAATCTTCAACACACCCTGCACAGAAGTCTGTGCCTATGTTGAAGCCTTGGAGATATTTATTGTGTAACATCTCAATGATATAGATTTTCATGTCAATCTATATAAAGATAACTCTTGGATGATATCTGCTCACTCCACATCCTGATTACCATAGAATCATGGAATCATAGAATGGTTTGTGTTGGAAAGGACCTTAAAGATCACCTAGTTCTAACCTGTCTTGGGTAGGGACACCTCCCACTAGATCAGGCTGCTCAAGGCCCCATCCAGTCTTATATAGCTGGGTTACTCTCCACCTATAATACTGACTCCTCCTTTACGTGAAACAGCTACAAGTCTCCCTGGGAAAATGATTGGGATTTTACAGCTCAGGAATTAGGGTATTCATCAGAGCAAGGATCATCCTTGAGTCAGCTTTCAAGGATCAAATATGGATTTCAATTATACAGTCATTAAAAAAAAGAGGAAGATTGACCAAAGAAGAATGCATATGACAGGGCGTAGTACTTTTATACTTCCTGATTTATTTAAATCTTGCTAAACATGAAGCTATTTGGGGCAGGAATATCAACAGAGTGGTAATTACTGTAGAAACTCTACTGGCAGACACAGGGGTATGTCAGCTGCATGCAGATATGAGCTGTATAGCAATCCCTCTGCCAGCTCCCATTGAGGCTGAAGCATGGCACAACAAAGCTGTGCGTGAGAGACACTAGCTGAGGACTAAAAGTTTTTTAATCTGATCTGCTCTACACTTCCAGCTGTGCAAATAACACTCACACAGGACCATGCTGATAGATTTCCACTGCTTCTTGTTCAGGAGATATCTTAACAAACTGGTTGTGTCTCTGCATAGCCCTGCGTGTTAAGATGTTGGATAATATTGGGCACCGAAGATTAAAGCTCCCTAAAGAGTTGTGAATTATTTATTTATTTTTCAAAAAAAGAGTCCAAAGTTTGAAAATATTTTCTCTTTAAACACCCTCCTTCAAGAAGAGGGTCAAAGTCACACTTAAAAATCAATCAGGTTTTTATTGATTAATCAAACAAATGATCTGTTAACATCCCTAAGATAAATGGAAGTTTCCATTTTTTTAAATCAGAGACACTCTGCTTTGCCATCAGCAGTTACAAAAGGAGCAGCAGACATGTCAAGTTCAACATGTTTTCATTCTGTGCTACTGAGCTCAGCAGTTACACCATTCATTAATTTCCCCTTCTCCTCAATACACTGTCTGTGCACCTTATTTATATTCACCTGCTGCCAATTTAAAACCCTGAAGAGTCACAGCTGCAGTGCTAGCAACTTCACATTACTGCTACTGGGGTCCATGTTTTAGTCCCATTTAAGGTTATCTCCACTGTAGAGCTCTTTCTGTCTAACCTCCAGTTTGCTTACAACCCAGACTGACTACACAGCCAGTTCATTTAGCCTTTTACTTCCTGATTTTGTATACCTTCATTTACATCAGGAAACAAAATATCCAGCAGTGTCTGAAATAAAGGGTGCTGGCTGTAAAATGGAAAAAATGACCCTTTAATCATAAAACTGTGGATATTTTATTTCAGATCACATTTCTTGCAGCCTCTCCCTTCCATGTGTTGTCCATGTAACCTAAAATATATGACAAAGATGGTGCTAAACATGCTGCATTTACCCTGCAAAGAGCCTGTTGTTTGGAAGACCCAGTGGAAAAAAGTAAATGATACACTTATCTGCTCTTGTTCTGTCTCTTTGGAACTCAGTAGAAACCGGAGGCTCTGGAGAAGTACTACTCTTCCTTCAGTTGAATCTCAAGGTTCAAACGTTTTGACTTTATATATAGTCAATGCCCAAAAGGGCTGAAGTCTGGCAATCTTGCTGTATTTAAGCAGGAGCACATGCTATAAAAACCAGGAAAGGAAGTGGGCTGATGATGTATCTTAAAGCGTTTCATAGCAACAGAAACAGCAGCAGTCATTCCACCTCTGAGCCTGGGCTCCACTCCAGTCAGTGCGATTTTTTTTTAGGAAATTCACAGGCCTGAATGCTATGCAAACCTTCAAAGATTAGTTTAACATAATAATTTCTAAGCATAATTTCTTTTGTCAATAAGCCCAACTTACAGAGGAAAGTCCTTTAACTCTCTGTGCAGTAGAAATCCATAAATGACAATATTTATTCATTACAGCACTTTGAGATGCATAGGGAAGAAGTATGTACATATCCATGGTCACAGCACTAGGGCAGAAACTGGAAGATGCAGATTTAATGCATTAAATGTGACTCCTGTATATATTTGACTGTAGTTACTCAGAAGTGGGTGAGGGTCTTCTCAGCCTGCCCAGTGGCGTGTGAAAAGGCATGAACCAGGAGAGTAAGCAGAGTATCATCATAGCTACATATCTGGTATGAGGTCTAGTTCAGAGTTCTGGCAGAAGCAACTCTGAAGCAACTCAGAGTTCAGAGAAGCAAACCATTTTTTCTTCAAAATTTGCAGATGAGATCCCATAGTCCAACAAAGTAGAAACAAAAATTCCATTCTCTTAAATGAAATCAAGGTTACTCCTGGGACCGGTACGGTGGTGTGCAACTAAAAGGGTTATTGAAATTGATGAAACTGACAGTTTAACTTTTATGGGTCACTGAAAAAAATATTTCTAGTTAAAGATCTCACAGTTATGAACCTAGCCTGAGTGTAACATTCTTGGAAATAAAATACAGAATGTTCCCTCTTGGTGAACAGTTTTAAAATAATAGGTTTTCTTTCTGCTTTGAAATGTAATATAATGGTTGGCAAAGTCCCATGGGAGACAGTACTTAAGGGCAGGAAGCCCATGAGGGCTCAGAGCAATTCAAAAAGGAAATCCTAGCAGCTCAGGAGAAAGTCATTGCCATGTTCCAGAAAAAGAGTTGACGGGGGCAAAAACCAGCTTGGTTGAGCAGGGAGATCTTGAGAGATATCAAAAAGAAGAGAAATGTCTATGAGCTTTGGAAAAGGTAGAGGTGTCTTGGGTGGACTACAGGAGGAAAGTGAGATCGTGCAGGGAAAAAATCAGGAGGGTTAAGGCCCAACTACAAATCAGATTGGTTAAGTCTGCGAAAGATAACAAAATATCCTTCTATAAATATATAAACAATAAAAGGAGGAACTAGGGAGAATATACAGTCCGTATTGGATGCAGAAGGAACAGCAGTGACAGGGGATGAGGAAAAGACTGAGGTACTTAATGCCTTCTTTGCCTCAGTCTTTAATTGTAAAGAAAGTTGTTCCCCCTGTGTAGAAACCCAGGAGTTAGAGGAGCAAAATGAGGCTCCCATGATCCAAGAGGAGGTGGTAAGAGCCTTGCTTGCCCAGCTAGACAACCACAACTCTATGAGGCTGGATGGGATTCCCCCAAGGGTATTGAGGGAGCTGGAGGATGTGCTGGCCAAACCCCTTTCCATCATCTTCCAACTGTTCTGGAAGACTGCGGAAGTTCCAGAGAAGAGTGACGAAGCTGGTGAAGGGGCTGGAGAACAAGCTTTATGAGGAATGGATGAGAGAGCTGGGATTGTTTAGCCTGGAGAAGAGGAAGCTGAGGGGAGACCTCATTGTTATCTACAGCTACCTAAATGGAAGTTGTGTAGAGGAGGGAGCTGGCCTCTTCTCCCAAGTGGTAGGGGACAAGACGAGAGGAGGTTTAGGTTGAACATTAGAAAAAAGAAATTCACACAAAGGGTCTTTGGGCATTGGAACAGGCTGCCCAGGGAGGTGGTTGAGTCACCTTCTCTGGAGGTGTTTAAGGGATGGTTGGACAAGGCACTGAGGGGCATGGTTTAGTGCTTGATAGGAATGGTTGGACTTGATCTGGTGCGTCTCTTCCAACCTGGTGATTCTATGATTCTATAACAATGAAATGTAATAATGAAAGTGTCAAGCAGCAACATACAGTCCCATCTGTCACAGGTTACTTAGGAAAATATAAAGGATAAGTTTTTAAATACCTAGCTATGAAGTAGGAGTTAAAAGAACAGGTTCTGAGATTTCTTCTAACTTACAGACCTCATTTAAGGAAGAGTAGATATACTGTAGGCACATGAGAGAACTCTAGAAAGTAATCAATATGATGTTGGATCTGCATTTCTGTGACATTTGGATTTTTATTTAAGGCAGAGATTGCATATTAGTTTGTATTTTAATCTTTTGACCTACTTTATAAGGAGGGTGTGATACAGAGCAGTGGCTTTCTCAGTGTGGTATTGACTTTCCTACGTAGCTCTCCTGTGTACTTGACATCTACCAGTAAAAGTAACCAGTAAATTCATAGAAAATTCAGACTGAAGTATTTCTTTCTTCTCTCTAACTGTACACCACATGATGCAGATGCAATTTAGCAATGAGTGTACTATCTTCAGATATATGAGAAATCCCACAGAAGCTGATGGAACTGCTTGTATGCTTATCATTAAGTCTTACTTTGTGTTGTAATGAGGTATCTGTTATCACTCTTCCTCATACACAGAGGTGCAAGGAAAGAAAATTACAATGAAAGACAAGCATCTTCATTTACGAGTTAGATTAGTTGATTTTCACCTGAACCAATCAAGAATTCCCAGTGTAAGATGTAAACATTGTGTATCCAGACATATAGAACTCCTTCATCTAGGTCTCCAGTTTCATGTTATATCAGGAGTCAAGGCTGAGAAGCTTTTTACAGAAAATGATTATTAACTGGACATTAATTTGTCTGCTCTGTCAGAGGTAATTTTCATGGAGAAGCCAGAGCTCTGCAGAGAGGACAGGAGAAGTTCAAGAAGTTGGTGCTCTTTGTATTATTAAAGGCATTTGAAATTATGTAGAAAGCATATGAAGAAACATTAATGGATGGGTGACATCAGTCACAGGAGGTGGTACAAAGTGATGGGGTCAACATGAGTTAGATGTCTCATGGAAGGTAGTTCTGTGCTTCATCCTTTGTCCTTTCCAAGGTATTACTCACATGTAATTTCCTATTATGTTGTGCGACATTAACAAAGATTATAAGACCGGTCCCTTTGAGCATTAGCCTAGGAGTAATGATCCTGACCAACACAATCATTTCCATAATGCACATTGTTGATTTAATCTCATGTAAATACTGTCAATTGTGAATTATCCACTAGGGTGAGTTTTTCTTGTGTCTTACACTCTATGCCAAATCTACAGATGATTTAGGTAAAAGTTTTTCTAATTTGACCATGAATGTAACTTAAAAAAAAAAATAAAATGGTTAGAACTGCAGTTTTAAGCAAGATTATTCCTTCCCGTTTTTGAGATACCACAACCAGAAACAGCCTCCTTCAGGTCTGTAGAGCTTAGTCCACATCCACATCTGTTATAGTGGTTTCAACTTAATTCCTGCTGAATTAGTTTATTTCATATGAAAATAGTTCCAGAACAGACTATAAGAGACTATTTAGATACTACCGGCATTAGGCATTACTTCTATAGGTGTAAATAGCAAGACTAATCTGCTCCTGAAAGCAGTAGAGCACTAATTAATTTCTTAAATGTAGGGTATACAAATGCAGTATACAATAAAATAGCAGAGAACAATAACAAATAGGGGGTAAGGTATATCTTACTATACATATAAAAACTTTCTTTAGAATTGAAGGGTGCTTCTGTTGAAGGATTCAAAAGCAGACTAAATAAATGTAAATTTTTAAACCCATTTAAAATAAATCTAGAAAAGGAGCCCTTCATTCTGAAAACACTCAAGCATTGCTTTGTGCTCAAAAAATACAACAATAGAATATAACATCTATTCAAAATAAACTTTCTCTGAATTCCTTTCACCTCAGCTTTCTGGTCTCTATAATCTGCATTCTGTTTTCGCTACTGTAGGATAACTTCAATTTGATATCTCATTCATAGCCAAGCTGTGCATGAACTCTGTTTAGTGCAAAGCTTTGCAAAAAAAAAAAAAAATCTTATTTGACCATGAACTTCAGATGATCTAGTTAGCGTTACTGTCAAGCATCCCGCGGTCTTTTTGAAAAGCAGGACTTGTCCATGTTGCCCTCTGGCCAACTTCAGTGGGATTGAAGCAGTAGCAAGAGCCATCAAACTGCCTGACAGCTTGTCACCAGTGAGACTCCATTAATTTACACACATTTTCCACTGTTTGGCACTTACCATGATAACTCTTTTCTTTCCAAGCAGCTCCTGTTTGCATTTAACACTCGGGTTAATTTTCATCAGAGTTTAAATTTAGCCATCAGTTATTTCAGTGGAGCTGTCATCCAACATATGGAGAAAAAAAATCCTTCTGAATTTATAATAAAGTGGAATCTGTTGAATGTGAAACAAAACCCAACTGCAATATACTGCAAGGCCCCGATGGGGGGACCAGGGTCAGAAAAGAATAGCAGAGTGGATTAGTTGTTCTATTCACCAGAGTGGCATCTGAGCACCTCAGGAGCTTCTTGATATATCAAAAAATGATGGAAAGACACAGTTCAATTTGTCCCTATTTTATAAAGGATAATTAACCTGTCAGTCTTGCTACTTTAACAACTTCATTAAATTGAGGCAGAAATGGGTGCAGGGAGCCCCTGTCATCATCCAAAAATGAGCATAGGGCAATTGTTTAAATGGTTGAATAGCCACCTTCTCCCATCTTCCTCCCCCCTAGGACAACATGATGTTTTTTAGCTTTTTTTATTTTAATTTTGGTTTGTTTTTTTTTAAACCTGAATTTAAATATTCTTCCTTTAAGTATAGAGCCAAGCTGCCTCTCATATGGCCAACGCCAGGAATCAACTGCACAGGATGAAAATAATCAGGCATGCAAAGAAGGAAGAAAAACTGCATCAATTAAAGATGGATCTTGTAGAAAAGCTGTAACCTCAAGTGTACTGTGATGCTTCTCAAAGCTATGATTACCCAGAAGGAAACAAACAAAACTCCTAGTTTCATCTGACGAAAATAAAAACTCTATGATTTATTTTCTGAACTGGGTTAAAAATGGTGTCTATAAAATGAAAAAGTCTCCAGGGAATTTTACATTAAAAGGAAACAACAACCTCATGCATATAACTCTCAAAGACACATTTAAGTTTTCAGAAGTAACACTCCTTATAAATAATAAACTTGATATGGACTAAATTATGATCAGCCCAAAAAGCTTCACCTGTACTTAGGTGTACTCCACTGTTTTTTAAGATGTTTTTTTAATATTATAATACTTTCCTCTCCAATACAATTGTATGTGTGCAAAATTATTAAAGAGATCAGAGGGAAAATGTTTCCCAGGTTATTAGCTTTCATAACAACAGGAAGAATGAATAACTTATATACCACTGCACTGTAATCTTACATTTCAGAAGTTGAATGTATTCTTGTTGGTTACTCAAAAGAGCCTTCTGCTACTACTACAAAAAATAAACCCTTGTGGCTAGCTCACTGAGAAGAATCATGCTTATGTGAGGAATCTAATTGCTTTTATCCAGAAAGTAAACTTTTTGTGGAATAGTCAAATCTTCAGATGAAAACAATGATATAGATTCACTTACTGCATGTGAGATTGAAATAAGTTAATTATAAACTAAATTGTTAATTAAACAAGTTAAAATAATGAGGGTTTGGGGTTTTTTAAGGTTTTTCTCATTTGCGTGTTTTTAAATGTTGATAAATTTTCTACCTCATGAATAAAACTCCACAGTCAACAAAAACAGAATTTCATCATCTTAGCAAAACAAAAGGAATATAATTGGAAATGATAGCCACCGCAAATTCCCCGTAAGAATAATAAAACTTACTCTTATTTGTATTAGCCATATTTATAGACCATTTTGGTATCTTTTAATCATAAGCGTCCTACTAATGAAATAATGGGATTACTCTCTGGTTCAATATGTACAAGCCCATAATTGCAACACAATGTATTTTCAGCTTCAAGTATTCTACTTTTGGAACTGTATACAGATTTGTAACGACATTTAAAAGTCACTTCAATCTTACTGTTTTAATTTCCATTTAAAAATTCAGGCACAGAAACTGAAGATATTAATGTGCCAGAGCAGATTAATGTGCCACATTGGGCTTGCATTTTAACTAGAGAAATATACACAATCTGGTTGCCACACACATGAATGAAAACATAAAGATAAATTAGTTAAAAATAGGATACTAATAATCTTATGATAGTGTCAAACAAAATATATACTTTTCAGTCTGAAGTCGTAGGAAGTGTTTATCTGCACATCAGTATAAGGAAGTTTTGTGTATGTCAGGTAAAGGAATCATGCTTAATTTTCTGTAATGTAGTTAACTCTATTCCTTAGCAAAAAGGCAACTGCATACTGACTAACTGAAGTCTAAATTTAAACACTGCAATGACAGGAATCTATTTCATAAAACAGATGCCTGGTTGTTGCTACACTTATACTTTATAGCTTTACAAATTAATAAAAGGCTAAAATATTCCTTAACTCATCTGTTAACTTTTTTTGATTTTATTTACAATGATCTTTAAAGAAGATATCTGGTGCGCTTGAACCTTTCATTGTATAGATAAAAACTGCAGCCCCAAACTTAACAGAGTAATTTATTTGGCATACTTTGTATTGTTCCAACATAGACCACTGTCTACCTTCATTTGTAAATAGAAATTAAAAGCTTGATAGTCTCTTCCATAGTGCTACTGTAAAAATCAGAGTCAAATCCAAAATGGCAACTGCTCTTGCCACTGGTGGTTTTCCAGCTTGTACACTGCCTTAAAAATTGGGATTGCAGACATGGAATGTCAGTATTTCAACAGAGCACTGACATCTCACTTTTTTATACAACTTGGCATGTTTGTTAGCTTTTTTCTTTTAAAGAAATGCCCAGGGGCCAGAAAGAGAGGAAGAATCCTGCACTTTGTTACATGTATATGCAGGGCCAGGAGGAGAGTCATAGCAGTCAGGAAAGAAAACCACCCAAATTCCTTGTGAAATAATGTTGGAAGATCAGAAATATTACAAAGGCAAGAGAAAGGACAAGCTATCAGTCAAGGCTTATTGAACATCCACTAAAAGTACATAAAGTACAGCAGGTGTAAATTTGGAGAACCCATTAAGAAGATCTTCCTCTGTATTTGAAGAATAGGGAGAGCTTCATAGTAAGGTTTCTGTAACTAAAACATATGAATGCAGTGCCTAATTAATCAAAAAAGTGTGAATGTGTATGAACATATGGAGGTATGTATGTGCATATGTAAATAAATAACTGTTTATATAAATAACTGCATTTCCTTTCCATTCTCCAACATAATTTCTCTCTTTATGTGCTCAGATTTGATGACTGAAATTACTTTATACTATTTTTCAGATCATACTCTTACCCAATTGTACTTCTAGTTTAAGTTTTAACCTCCTTTAAAAGATCTTCTATAAGAAAATTCCCTTAGCAATGTAGTTTAGTAATGTGAGATATTTTAGCATTCACTACAAAGGAGTTTTTATGAATGTCTAAAATATGGTAGTAATGACTACTATGGCTGGTAATAGGAAAACAAGAAAACTCAGCTAGCTGTAGACGGAAAAAGTACACAAATAACAGTATAGCCCTTCGTGTGTAATGAAATGATCAAATTGACTTAGATTTAATCACTGTAATTTATACATGTTAAAATAACAGGTCAGGTATTCAGTAGTTGCAATACCTTCATAAATGCCAGAAATATTTTTCTTTAATGATTGTATTTTAATTTGCAATCTTTTGGTTCCAAAATTGAAATCAGAAATGAAATTAAAAGCAAATAAGAAAAATAGCAGTAGCAGTCCCATGTTTTGAATTGCTATTAAGGTTCAATAACTATGGCCATATAACCATATAAAAATCACACCATATTAACATGAGAGTGATTCAGAGTAACATTAACATATCAGAACTATAGGTCATGACAGTCTGGGTCAAAATTGAAAAACCTTAACTGATGTTATTTTTTAACTGTGGTTTGCTTTTACTCCAGCAAAGCAAGGTGAAAACAAAGACTTAAGAGTACTTAGTACAGTAATCCTTTGAGAAGAGGATCTGGAATCATATCAATACTTTGTCTATCATTCTTTTTTTGAGAGGAAAAAGAAAAGCAAATTATTCTTTCCTGATCTGGAAACAGCTAGGTTGGTCCATAAAATTGTTGATTGTTATAACATTTCAGTCCAGAGGAAAATCAGTGATGTCTTAGAAAATATGGTAGTTCGAGTGTATTTTGTTTTTCATAAAGCAAATACTAATTTATTCTGATTTGAACTTCCATTTAAATGACTCTCAATTTTAGTGAAATTCCAGATATAAATATTGATTCATTTCTCTTCTAGGATCCTTTCATATTCATGCTGCAAGTTTCCAAACTCCTTTCCAAAGAAGTTGCATCTAATGACCTATTCTCCAGAAACAAATCAAGTGTGATTTTGGTTATAAATCAGTAAGCTGAATATGCAGAAGTGAAGAGATGTTTAAGACTGTCAAATCCATCCTTCTGCCATCACAATACCAAACTTAAAAACGTTTCCTCTGGGATGCCTTTTAAAAGACTTATTACATGTTTTCCACTACTTCGCTTTTATGTATTTAGATTAATTTTTCTCCTTCTTAATTGTTCCCTGTAATGTTTACAGCATCTTTACCACACTTTAATTCTTTTATCCCTTTTTATTTCTTCCACTTTTGTTGCTGTTCATGGCTTCTGCTTGAAACAAATCAACAGGATGAGACTAGTGATGTTTGGCTTTGACTAGTGAGGTCTGAGTGATGTTTAATCCTGGGAGAGGCTACAGGGGAGGAGAAGTAAAGGGTTACTTTGGGCTTGTGATGTCAAAATTCAGAACCAGTTATACTATATTTTTATTAGGATCTCATCTTCTCCTTGTCCACCACGCTGTATAGTTAGATTGCTCTGTGCTGTCTAGCAGCTTGAATACTATTTGTTTTTCCCTCAGTTACTCACAGTTTAAACTCAGAAAGGTAATGAAGAGGAACTTGTCATGGGATGATCTGAATGCAAAAGAAATACTGGTTCACAAAATGTCAGGAAAAAGGAAAGACTACCATATTGGTTTAAAAATACAGTCTGGTTTGGTTTCTGAATAAGATATAATCTTCATGGTTTGATATTTTTTTAGCAAGTCTTAGGAAAATATACACATTGCATTTTTCCTATTGCATTTTCTCCTTCCATTCTGTACCCACAAGTATAATTACTTGAAAATCTTTAGAAAAATTGTATATATGGGGAAACATTCTTCATTTTTTAGAAAAATATCCAGACCACATATATGTAACACACTCTGAGGACTCCAGAACAAAGAGTGGAATTTGCATTTAGAGTACTTGGTGAGTAAGATGCAGTCACAGATAAGAGATAAAGGTGTAACAGCCTATCTACAGACTTTGCTTTCCTCAGGGAGCTCTGAGTTTATTTTGACAGTGCAAGAAACCAAATACCTGAGAACCTGAGAGTGTTGACAACTCTTCATTGTTTTGAGAAAGCACTAGGAGCATTTTTATAACAGATTTTTGACAAAATATTTTTAGGGTTTAAAGGGCAACTATTTGATCAGATCATGGTCTTTCTGACCCTCTTACTTTTAATGCACATAGAGCAGTTAGAACGAGTTATCTGGTAGTTGTCAGATTTTTGTCCACTGTAGCATGAAATCCTGTTGTGATGAACATGTGATAACTGACAAAAAATAATCATCTACTATCGAGGCTGAGGTTCTGCAGCTGCAAAAAAAGAGCAGTCTCATGAAATGAGCAGTCTCATAAAATGTCAGTGATGCTACTTACTGGAGAAAGATTGCAGCATCACAACCTTACACAGCCATCTAAAGTAATAATGTGATGCTATAACAAAACAAAGCAGACAGTGTAGATGAGAATGACAGCCCCAGTATAAATCCAATCCCATACTTCTGAGTATAAAGCTGACTTTCTCATTGATCTTATTTTTGAACACACATGAATGCTTGCTTTTATTATTTTGTAGATGTATACACACATAGTATATACAATATTTTCACTGGTAAGCCCTACAGAAAGATCTTTTATATTTTTAGAGGATTAACTTTTCCATTTGAGTGTCTTCTTCAGTGTTGAGAATCCTTATTTTAGCCATCTTCTATCCATAGATTGCACTTGTTGGTTTTTTAAACCTACTCTGGCAGATGTTGATTATTTGCTATAGCTAAGGAAAAGTCTTTTTTTAACAGACACGTTAAGCTCAGTGAAAATAAAACTTCTTCTTTCATAAAATGATTTTACATGATAGATTTTTATTAAAAGTGCTGTTTACAACTGTGATTTGTTGTACACATTCAAAAAAAAATCAACTCTATATTTATGCAGAAAAAGAAACCATTTATATCCCAAACTGCACTTGATATTCAGCTGGTATTTCAGTGACTGATGTGTCTGCATGCTTGTAATATGGGTCCTTTTTTAGGAAGTTGGTTATATGGAGCCAAATACTTTATTTTCCAGGTAAACAAAATAAACAATACCCCTCAAATCTCATTTTCTCTTACTCTGCATCCTAATCCAGGATAAGGATGTCTGATGTTGCAACAGTTCACTCAGCATTGAACCATGTTTTGGCTGCGGGGATGGAAAGAGTTGAGATAAATAAAGGAATCTCATGGGCCACTGACAAAGGTAGTGATGTCTTTTTGCACTACCCAATGGTTAAGCTACTTACATAATTGGAAGGAGACCACAATTCACTTCTCTTCCCCAGACTGCTTTAGAAACCCTTCCACTTCACTGACCTCCCTGACATGAGGGCTGAGCCCTCGTGCCTCCTGTCCAGTAGATACTGAAGTATACAATGTTAAATAATCAATTTTTGGTGGGAAAGAAGAACCCACCCTAGATTTATCCAGGACCCACTGACTATAAACTTCGATAAGGCCTGTTATCCTGCATCACTGAGTTAGAAACGGAAGACCTGAGTGAGGTCTGACCTGCGTATAGACAGAAAGATTATCCTAATACTTGTAAAATTTAGGTTTAATCTTTCTTGAAAATGAACTCTGGAGCTGTACTCTACAAAGAGGAGACAGCTGACTTACCTTTAGTTGGCTTGTCCTGAGGGCTTGTTCTTAATGCTTAGAAGACAGTGGGTGGCTTAACTGCTGATGAGAGTATGTGTCCAAATCTCCTTCTTAGAGTGAAGTTCATCAGACTAAATGACAAGAAATTGAAGTTTTCAGTGTAAGGGTTTTGCTTGTAGCCACTTCCATCAAGCTCCCTAGTCAGGACTAGGTGCCTGTGTCATGTGCCAAAATAAAATTCTGAAACCACCCCTCAGTAGTCAAAGACATATTGCAATGTCCAGTTTCAGAGAGATTTTCAGAAGCATTTGTACTGCGGTGCTTAGACACACTAACAGTAATTTAATCCTTGCTATCTGCTTTTCTGAAGACTGTGTCAAACCTACTAAATTGCTTTAAGATGACAGTTCATCTAGGTTTAGACAGATAAAGAAACTTGTGAGTAGCTATCCAAACAAGTTCAGGCTCGCTGAAGAATAGGAGCACACTACTGTGCTAAGACGTTCATATATGTAAAGGATTATATGCTTTTGAGGCAGGGAATATCTGAAAAATACTGGATACTTATACCCCAACTTATAAGCAAGTAAAATAAGCTACCTGATACAAGGGCAGGAGTTGGAACATCCTCTATTTCAGTGCATACTATGTAACTGTGAAGCATTATTTCTTACTCAGAGTTCATTAATAATTTCTGTTAATTTCATAAAGTCAGTCCTTTAGGTACTGTTACAAAGGAGGAGCTCTTTAATGCTTAAAGCTATTTTCAGTTAATTCTAGGTTTATTTCTGTTTCCAAATACTTCAAGAAATTGAAAATCTGTGTTGCAATATATGCACTTGGAGAGGGTAAGTCCAAGCATCTGTAGGAAGCTCTCCTGTAAATTAAAGAGTTCAGCTACAAAGGCTCTTGTAATTCATATGTCCCAATGATGTTCAATAGATCAGCCTCTTTCAAGAGGTGTTCTCCTTCTCAGAGAGGCCTCTTGTCTGATTTGAGAAAACTGCAGTAATACTGGGTGTTAGAATAGAGCATCTCCAATTACTCAATAGATCAATCTGTTTGTTTTCCCTGCCAAACAAAGTCTATGGCCTCTATAATATTTTTTGCCTGGAATCCACTCACTTCAAGGAATAAAAACTCAAAATAAATAGTTAACAGTTTGTTTTTAAAGTTTCTTTATTGCATTTCTTTTATAGGATTTAATACAGACAATTCAAAAAAGATTACTATAACTTATTTCCTTGCTATTACACTTGTTAGCACTGCAAGGTAACACATATATGACATATTTGTATTCTACTACATCAGATTTCTCTCTTCAGCAGCAGGTACCTGAGTATTTATGCTGTGCACTGATCTTTAAACTGTGCATGCATCTAAATTTAAGGAGTCGAATAAATTCTAATCATATTAATAATTGTAACCATGTACACACAGTAACAGTTGCAGTTAACTCTGTGTCCAGTTAAAATTATTAACACTATTAAGATCTATTAAACTCTTTATATTTAGATACTAGCCTATTAAAAATCTACCCATGACAAATTAAAGCTTTGATCCAGGTACCCTGATGCTTCACATTTCCTGATATTGCTGCTCTCTTCATGTGCTGACAAAAGTAATCTACACACAATAGATTAAGTCACATAATTCAGACACCACCTCTGTCTTTCCAAGTGTGCAACCCACTATGCTTGTGTATGGGGAGGCTCCAGTAAAGGCACCTGTGGTGAGGAATGAATATTCTAATGTTTCTGAACCTTTTGGTGAAGGTGAAGGGGGCTTGTTGAAAACATTGCTGTGAGCAGATGGACCCCTGAAACCATCTGCTATCTAAGCAACTAAATGTTCAATGATGCATTACGAAATTATTTAGCTCTCAAAGAGCCTGAAAGTAGTTAGTAATGATGGCATCTGTATTGAGAGCAAACAACCTATTTATATATGATCTATCACTTCATAAACCGTTTGGAGACCATCTTTCCTTAAAGCAGCAGTGGTCTTGTTGACTCCCAGAGTAAAATACTGAGTTGCGTGTGATACCTTGTAAAATCCCAGCCAGTTCATTTTTAACTTCTTGTAAGAACGCACTCTTTGCTGGAATTTGCAGGAATGCAAGTTTTGTTTTAGACAGCAAGATTTGCATTCTGTGCTTTATGTATCAGTGCATTAACATAACAAATGGGAAAAAAAGGTATAACATCTTTACTCAGTCTTAATTAAATTGGGATCTTACTTCTTTATTTACTGCAAAACATTTCATCCCATTTAGTAGTATCACTAAAGCAATAGGCATTTAGGAATCAAAGATTCCCAATACTAATTCATGGAAGTGCTGTGGAGAGGTAAACCAGTGTCTCCCCACTTGCATGGCATGCACTCCTCATAGAGACTACACACTGAGTATTCGTGATTCAGCTCTGCATAAAGGCTTTGCCTTGTGCTTGCACTTCCAGAAACCAGTATAGTCTGTGCATATTTAAAGAAATCAGACCTTGCTCAGCACAATATAAATGTAAGTTGCCTCAAGTTTTCAGGATGGAACAAACACTTCAGTCTCAAATACTTTGTTGATATGCAGCATTTCAGATGTTTGCAAGCATAAATTTAGTTTAATTTCATACGTCCTATCAGCTAAGAACATGGGGGTTTTTAATAAAAACATTTAGAAAATATGTTATTAAACTGTTATAATGTTTAAATTTGTTATAAATTTTGGCAGAACAAATTTCATTCCTACAGGCTTTGGAAATGTGAACATGTGAGAAAGAAAGGACAGGAAAAAATATCTTCTTTAAATTGCACCTTTTCTTTGTCATAGAATTAAACTGTGAAGGTTTGCCAGGGTCTAAGTGTTTGTTCAAATGCTCTCCACACTCCCCTGTTCTTTTCTGCAGGCTTCAGATCTACTTGACATGGAGACTGCAGTGTGAGTGGGACTGAAAGAAAAATTGCCCCCCTGATAGCTACTCACACCACAAAAATTACAGGACTGAAACAAAAGGCTGGTGTATCTGGCTGACACACTATATCCCTTTCCTCTCTACCACCTGTCAATCAATCACCAGTCAATCACAGAAAGACGCAATCAGACACTTAATGACAGCCAGATGGCATCTACTTCTCATGAACTGTACTCCTGAAGTCATACTTGCTCTCTGTAACTAGCAGCATTTCCTATCCAGGGTAATAATGAGGTGTTTTTTGTATTCAGACGAAGCCATGATGCCTTGCACTTCTGACAGGATGCCCCTGTGAACAGAATACATGCTCTGCCAGAAGCATTGTTTTGCTTTAGATAAAGAAGCAATGCTACTTCAGAAATGCTGATACTCCCTTGTCTACAGCTGTGTGTGTCCCTTAAACTTTGGTCAGGGAGAGGCTCACTGGTTTGTGAATAAGAATTACGAATCCTGTGGAAATTTTAGTAGGCATTTGTTCTGCCTCTGTTATTTCTTTGCAGTCCTGACACAGGGAAGGAATTCATATGGAGACCAATGTGATCATCTTCACTTCAGTTTACCAATGATTTCAACCTTGACCCAAAGGGAACACTTCTTCTGGAAGTGACAGGTAATTTAGCTTTCTTGCTTAGTTCTGGGGCTCTCTTGTGGTGAATTATGTATAGTGCTTCTATAATATGGACCTTTGTCCATGAAGGACCGAGCTGAGGCTGTTAAACTTCTTTTAAAGGCATTTTATCTGTAAACACCAATCAGTCATGAGGGTTCTTTGCAATGAAAAAAATTCTGCCTCAGGACCAAATGGCAAACTCAGTTTTGAAGCAACCAAGTTTGGGCCTGTCAAGCATGAATCTGGATTCAGGTTACTTACAAGACTTTTCATTGAAATGAGTAGAGGCCAGAAGTTTTTCTCTGTTAAGTGATGGCTATGCTGTTACTGCATTACAGTGGGTATATTTCAGTTACTTCATTGAAACTGCAACTTTTCCTCCAAGGAAAAGAAGTCTTCTATAATCACCATACACTCTCTGAGCAATACTGTTTGTTTTCTAAGATAATTTAATCTTTTTTAGCTGGAGAGGACTTATTTATGACCAGACTGGTGAAACATGATTCTGATGTGTGAATTTTAGCCTGGATTGGCCACTGGTGGCCAGCTCTTGAGCTTCCAGTAGCTTTCCTCTTCTTTATTAAAAACTGCTTGGCATTGGCTCCATACAGCTGAGGAAGTGTTGGCTTTTTCTGAGGATGATTAAGTATAGACTGGGTGACTTGCAAGGAATTGCATCACTGCATCTCATTTCATGGGACCTTTAAAAATGTGTAGGCTCTTTACTCACAAGGTAAGAAAGCACATCTGCTCTTTAGCAACACAAACCTTGTTTACTCAGAGTTCATCCTGACCATTCCAGCTCAGACACATCCCTCCAACATATTCTCCACCCACTTCAGGATAACTTCCAGTTTCAGGCAGGAATACACAAGACCTTCAAAAGAAGATTCCTCCCTGTTACTGCTCCTATGCTTATGATTGTTGCCATACCAAAGATACATCAATGTTAAATGCATATATTTTTCTTGGCAATTTCAGAAGCTTCTCTCTCAAGAAAACCTGGAGGCAGATACCTTGCAACTCAAGGACGGGCAGATTTTATCCATTAAAGATGGGATGTAAATGGAGGCAACCTTCCACAGCATCCCTCTCCTCCCCATATATACATACATTTTCAACCCCCTTTCTGAAGTGCAGACAGAGAATCTCATTAGGAATCTAATATAATAAGGGCATGTAGATACTGGGGTTGGGGGGTGGAAATCAGATTAACTTCATTACTTTATTCTGCACCTCACAGCGCTTCTGCCAGTGGACAATTGCATTAGATCAGAGAGGAGATCAAAAGGCAAAAACTCCCCAGAAATACTCCTGCTTGTTGTCTGAGACAGGAATGGGGAAAGTGCACCATTGATGAAACCCACAGTAAAATGCAGACTCTTTTGGGAGGCAATTATTGTTTTCTTTACACATGTATAATAAATTTGTCTGTTGAGCTCATGGTGCTTGAAAGGCCAGTCTGGAGTCTGATACGTAGCGACATGGAAACTAAGCAACTTGGGCAAGCCTGTGCAAGTGGGCACTCAAAGGACCAGGAGGGACGTGAGACATTGAGGGCCAGATATGCCTTCCCTGCAGAGTTCCTCTGCCTCACTCACTATTACCTCTTCCACAGGCTCTTTTTCCTGGACACCTTTCAGTTTTGAACATGACATAGCCTAGCCGAGTGCTCTGCTTCAGCAAAACTAACCTGAGAAAAGAACACAAGGGAGTGTATGCAACTTGCCATACAAAACATTTACAGCCTAGACCAGTTCAAGGCCCTCCTGAAACAGTCTTCCTGTACCAATTATGAAGGGGCATATAGGTAGCTTAACTGGATAACCCAAGTTACTCCAGTCCAGACAGTGAAGGTCTGACAGTTCCTTCAGTCCTGAGAGTGAAGCCCTGAACCTCACCTCATCCCAAATTACACCTTGTCAGGCAGTCATGAAAAATGGACTAGGTCGTATCTTTTGGCACAATAAGTGCTATAACTTTCAAGAAACATTTTAACATGCTCCTGAGTTGCACTGAGGGAACAGTCACAGAAGATTGTTGTTGTTGTCAGCAGAGAGCAGGGGAATGATCTTCATCCACTTCTGCTCCACACCTCTAACTTTGCTTTAAAGTAGTGAACTCCAGACATATGAATACTTATCAAGGAGCAAATGAGAGAGACCCTGACGGGAGGGACCGGTCCCGGCAGCTACCGCGGGAGATTTAAACGGTCCTTTGGGAGCACGGCGACAAGGAGCGTGGCGAAGAGGTGCAGGGCAGTTTGAGCAGCAGTTCGAACAGGCAGGATGAGAAGGCAGGGCGCAGAGAGGACCTAGAGACCAGACAGATGACACCGAAGACCATGGTGGCCA